>SNQJ01S0039949.1:14060-29198 GCA_010110895.2 Picea sitchensis
TAAGGAAAGTTTTAGTCATCAATTTAAAAAAAAACATCAGTTTACTTCTCCATTAAATAAGCAGATCCAAGCATAATTCCTAATACATTCTACCATACAAAAATGAAAAGAGCATATTGTTGCCTAATCGCCTGCTCTGAATGACGTCCCGCGCGCTCTATGTAACTCCCGCTCCCCGACCTTCGACACTTCACCAGCACCTCCCAGCCAATGCTGGGGGTACTCTTCTTCCCCCTTAGCCCCTCGAGCCGCAAAGGGGCCACACACTCACTATCCAGAGATTTCAACTAGTTCCTAGCTCGCCTCGCAAGGCCGAGCTACCACTCCTCACCGAGCTGGGTATCCCAACTCCCACAAGTTAAGTCAGTCAAGAAGATATTTATACAGCATAACGTTACACAAACAGAAGAGATCCAACCTCCATCTCCTCCCTTAATTATATAGAGTTTCGTGGTTCCTTACTTTCCTAAAATCTCGTTTAATTAAGTTTTTTAAAATTTAATTCCTAAAAATTCATCCCCGTACAAGTGTCACCCATCCCCTTCATTCCTCCATAAATTAATTTCTTTAAATAATTAATTATCTTTAATTCCCTCACCCACCTAGAGTTACTCCTAGAATCACTCCTAGGTGTCCCCAAATTCTCTTACAGGTTTTAATGGCTTTCCCCATTATTAAATTGCTAGTTCAGTTTAAATTAGAAAGCTCTTAAATGGTAAATACTTTCCTAAGTTTGACTTTTCACTTTTTCCCTTATGTTCCCTTTTTCCCTTTTTATGTTTACCTTTTTTTTATGAAACAATTAATTTCTTACTCCCTTCGTGTTACAAGATTTAACGAAGATCATAATTATTATTTATGTTGTTTATATTTTTATTATTATTATTTTATAGAGAG
The DNA here is from genome assembly GCA_010110895.2 of Picea sitchensis. NCBI lineage: Eukaryota > Viridiplantae > Streptophyta > Pinopsida > Pinales > Pinaceae > Picea > Picea sitchensis. The sequence goes on from SNQJ01S0039949.1 coordinate 14,958, forward strand.
ATAAAATTTTACCACTAGCATAGTTTAGAGTTAAACCTTAAATTTTTGTATTGGGTGACATTTAATTAGGGAATTTGTTTTAAAAATTCTTAACACGTTAATCGTCCTAAGGCCATCTAGGTTCATTCCTCCATCATCAACAACGTGACGTGCCCTTCAGGACGCACTAGGTGCTCCAAGGGTGCCACTCACCTCTCTCCAGTTTTCTCGCACGATGTGCCCTTCAGGTTGCACCATGTGCTCCAAGGGTGTCACTCGCCTCTTGACTGACTTGGTAGACATCAAAAACCCCTGGAGTCAATAGTCCGTTAGGTGAACTTGTGGGACACTAAGGGCCTCTAAGGAATATGGCCCCCGCCTTATTGCGCACCCCTTAGAATCATCATGAGCGACTGTCGCAGTCTGCCCTCATGGCATCGTGGGTCCTCTCGACCTATGTAATCGTTGACCTACAGTTCGAGCCACGACGAGAGTGCTAGTTGGTTGTGGCAGGACTGTTTTCCACCCCTCTCCCTCAACATACCTGGTAATCATGCATGACCCATTTACTCCACATGTGAGTCTGGTCGGTAAGCTATCGTCAACCTGCATCATCAATGAATCATGTCAGAATATATCCATATCATATCATCTAATCAAAATCACTAAAATCAAAGTAAAACAATCAAACCCCAATGGTACACTCCCCAACTCGATCCGGAGTCCAAGGGGTTCCATCGATGCCTCGACATCCTCGAGGTCCATAATCCTCCACACTCAGTAAAACTGAGTCAATAGCGCCTGTCTATGTCGAGGGGGTAAAACAACATGTCATCAACCCATATTCCTCATAATCGCAATCAAATGTCTTAATCGCATAATAATCTGGATCACTTGCGAGCAACTGTCCTCAAAGAATAAGTTCGCTCAGTGTGCCAGAGCGGGATGTTACATACACCTCTTCGTTTAAACTTTGTCCCGAAGTTTCATAGTATAAGTGTCGAAATAATGTGTGTCACATTATCATAATTCTATCTATCAAACAAAAATGGAAACTATTGGCACATATCATATGTGTCCTCCCAGGTCGTTGAGTGCGGACTATAGTTGTCTCACTTGACCTTGACCTGATCTATCATTCGATGTCGTAGCTGTCAAACGCAATGATCCAAGATGCAGATCGTCTTAGCCATGAACGCCCCCTCATCCGATACCTGCATGGAACTCATGTCAACAACATGTGTAGGATCACTAGTATAATGTCTCAAAACAGATACATGAAAAACATCATGCATACGCCTCAAAGAATCAGGAAAGGCTAGTCAGTAGGCCATGTGCCCCTTTCTCTCCACAATCTCGAAAGGTCCCACAAACCTAGGAGAGATTTTAGCGCCCTTTCCAAACTTGATCGAAATATTATGCGGTTTAACCCGCAAGAAGACTCGATCATCGACCTCGTAACTACGGTCGACACGGTGGAATCGGCATAACTCTTTTGTCGATCATGTGCTTCTTTAATCCTTTGTCTTATTGTTTGCATTTTCTCTTCCATTTCTTGGATCTCTTTCAGACCCACCAAGACCCTATCCCTAAGTTGATCCTAACTCAAAGGCGTCTGACACCGTCACCCGTAAAGAAACTCGAAAGACACCATCTTAATGGTGCTCTGGTAACTGTTGTTGTAAGCGAACTCCACTAGTGGCAAGAATTCTTCCCAACGCTTTTGTTGGTCCATCACGTACATGTGCAACATGTCCTCCAAGGTATGGTTTGTTCATTCGGTCTACCCATCAGTCTTCGGGTGATATGCAGTACTAAAGTTAAGTTGGGTTCCCAAGGCCTCTTAGAAACTCGTCCCAAATCGTCCAGTAAACATCGATCCTTGATCAGCTACAATCCTATTAGGCACGCCATGTAGCCTCACAATCTCACTAATGAAAACTCTAGCTATGTAAGTTGCCTGATACATCATACGCACAATAATAAAGTGAGCACTCTTCATCAAAGTGTCCACTACTACAAAAATCGAGTCATGTCTCCTTGACATCAGTGGCAATCCAACAATAAAATCCATCAAAATAACCTCCCATTTCAATTCTGAAATAGTGTGTGGTTGTAGGAATCCTTCTGGTTGTCTATGTTCAGTATTTACCTGCTAACATTCTAGACATTTGGCCACATAGTTGATTATGTCTGCCTTCACTCCCTTCTAGAAGAATAAGGGTTTAAGTTCTGCCCTCATCTTCGTGACTCCCGGGTGAGCCATGTAAAATGCTCTATGAGCCTCGCTCGGGATCAACATCATCAACTCGTCGTTCGGCGGTATGTAGATACGATTTTTAAACCTCAATAAACCATCGCTGTCAAACGACTGTAGATCAGGCTCCTGACCGACTGCTCAGGCGAGAACTGGTGAGCTAGGGATGAAGGCTAAACAACCACAAAGGTCACAATCAACACAACAAGGTGGTCAAGACAGATGGGAAAACGAAGGCCATGGGAGTCAACAACCATCGAGCTAGGCTAAGGAAAGTTTCAGTCATCAATTTCAAAAAGACATAAGTTTACTTCTCCATTAAATAAGCAGATCCAAGCATAATTCCTAATACATTCTACCATACAAAAATTAAGAGAGCATACCGTTGCTTGATGACCCACTCTGAATGACGTCCTACACGCTCTGCGCAACTCTCGCTCGCCGACCGTCGAGACTTCATCGATACCTCCCAACCAATGCTAGGGGTACTCTTCTTCCCCCTAAGCCCCCCGAGCCGCAAAGGGGCCACACAATCACTATCCATAGATTTCGACTAGCACCCAACTCGCCTCGCAAGGACGAGCTACCACTCCTCACCAAGCTGGGTATCCCAACTCCCACAAGTTAATTCATTCAAGAAGATATTTCTACAGTGTAACGTTACGCAAACAGAAGAGATCCAACCTCCATCTCCTCCCTTCATTATATAGAGTTTCATGGTTCCTTACTTTCCTAAAATCTCGTTTAATTAAGTTTTTTTAAATTTAATTCCTAAAAATTCCTTCCCGTACAAGTGTCACCCATCCCCTTCATTCCTCCATAAATTAATTTCTTTAATTAATTAATTATCTTTAATTCCGTCACCCACTTAGAGTTACTCCTAGAATCACTTCTAGGTGTCCCCAAATTCTCTTACAAGTTTTAATGGATTTCCCCATTATTAAATTGCTATCAATTTAAATTAGAAATCTCTTAAATGGTAGATACTTTCCTAAGTTTGACTTTCCACTTTTTCCCTTATGTTCCCTTTTTCCCTTTTTATGTTTACCTCTTTTCCCAGTTTCCTAATATTTTTAATTTTTCCCTCTTTCCCCTTTTAGTTAGAACTCAAAGAGGTAGGTGTGGAAATTAAGCCCCTTTTCCCCTTTTCTCATTAAATTAATATATTTTAAAATATCATAAAATAATAAAACGACTAATTCCCTTTTTAAATTTTAATCCAACAGATTTTTTTTATTTTTATGAAACAATTAATTTCTTACTCCCTTCGTGTTACAAGATTTAACGAATATCATAATTATTATTTATGTTGTTTTTATTTTTATTATTATTATTTTTTTATTTTTTTTTATAGAGAGATAAAAATTTACCACTAGCATAGTTTAGACTTAAACCTTAAATTTTCGTACTGGGCGACATTTAATTAGGGAGTTTGTTTTAAAAATTCTTAACACGTTAATTGTCCTAAGGCCATCTAGGTTCATTCCTCCATCATCAACAACGCGACGTGCCCTTCAGGACGCACTAGGTGCTCCAAGGGTGCCACTCGCCTTAATCTGTTTCCCTTGCGCGATGTGCCCTTCAGGACACACTACGTGCTCCAAGGTTGCCACTCGCCTCTCTCCATTTTTCTCATGCGACATGCCCTTCAGGACACACCACGTGCTCCAAGGGTGTCACTCACCTCTTGACTGACTTGGTAGACATCAAAAACCCCTGAAGTCAATGCTCCACCAGGTGAACTTGTGGGAGACTAAGGGCCTCTAAGGAATAAGGCCCCCACCTTATTGCGTGCCCCTTAGAATCATCATGACCGACTATCGCAATCTTCCCTCATGGCATTGTGGGTCCTCTCGAACTAGGTAATCGTTAACCGACAGTTTGAGCCACAGTGGGAGTGATAGTAGGTTGTGGCAGGGCTGCTGTCCACACCTCTCCCTCAACATATCTAGTAGTCGTGCTTGACCCCTGTACTCCACATGTGAGTCTGGTCGTCAAGCTATCGTTAGCCTACATAATCAACGAATCATGTCATAATATATCCATATCATATAATCTAATCAGAAGCACTAAAATCACATCAAAACAATCAAACCCCAATGGTACACTCCCCGACTCGATCCGGAGTCCAAGGGGTTCCATCGATTCCTCGGCATCCTCGAGGTCCATAATCCTGCACACTTAGTAAAACTGATTCAATAGCACCTGTCTATGTCGAGGTGGTAAAACAACATGTCATCAACCCATACACCTCATAATCACAATCAAATGTTTTAATAGCATAATAATCTGGATCACTTGCGAGCAAGTGTCCTCAAAGAATAAGTTCGCTCAGTGCACCAGAGCAGTATGTTAAATACACCCCCTTTTGGTCTAAACTTTGTCTCGAAGTTTCACAGTATAAGTGTCAAAATAATGTGTGTCACAGTATCATAATCTTATTTATCAAAAAAAAATGGAAATTGCTAGCGCATATCATATGCGTCCTCCCAAGTCGCTGAGTGTGGACTATAGTTGTCCCACTTGACCTTGACCTGATCTATTGTTCGACATCGTAGCTATCGAACACGATGATCCAAGATGCACATCAGCTTAGCCATGAGCACCCCCTCATCTGATACCTACAAGGAACTCATGTCAACAACATGTGTAGGATCACTAATATAATGTCTCAAAACAGATACATGAAAAACATCGTGCATACACCTCAAAGAATCAGGCAAGGCTAGTCGGTAGGCCACGGGCCCCTTTCTCTCCACAATATTGAAAGTTCCCACAAACCTAGGAGAGATTTTAGCTCCATTTCCAAATTTGATCGAACTCTTATGTGGCTTAACCTGCAAGACGACTCGGTCGCCGACCTCGTAACTACAGTCGACACAGTGCGCATCGACATAACTCTCTTGTCGATCATGTGCTTCTTTAATCCTTTGTTTTATTGTTTGCATTTGCTCTTTCATTTCTTGGATCACTTCTGGACCCACCAAGACCCTATTCTCAAGATGATCCCAAATCAAAGGCGTCTGACACTGTCGCCCGTAAAGAAACTTTAAAGGTGCCATCTTAATGGTGCTCTAGTAATCGTTGTTGTAAGCGAACTCCACTAGTGGCAAGAATTATTCCCAATGCTTTTGTTGGTCCATCACATACGTGCACAACATGTCCTCCAAGGTATGGTTCGTTTGTTTGGTCTACCCGTCAGTCTCTGGGTGATATGTAGTACTAAAGTTAAGTTAGGTTCCCAAGGCCTCTTGGAAACTCATCCCAAATCATCCAATAAACACCAATCCTCGATCAGATATAATCCTCTTAGGCACACCATGCAGTCTCACAATCTCACTGATGAAAACTCTAGCTATGTCAGGTGCCTGATACTTCGTACGCACATGAATAAACTGACCACTCTTCGTCAAAGTGTCCACTACTATGAAAATCAAGTCATGTCTCCTTACCGTCAGTGGAAATCCAACAATAAAATCCATCAAAATAACCTCTCATTTCAATTCCACTCGATTCACTATTCCTTTTATGTAAGTAATCTCGAAGTCATACTCGCTAAGAAATTCTGACCAAGGTTGTTGTCGCGCGTTCAGGTCGCTTTGCGTAAATATGTGTTGTAGTCCACAGTGGTCAGTATTTAGATTAAATTTTCATCCAATAAGGTAGTGTCTCCAAACCTTCAAGGCATATACGATGGCTAACAACTCCAAATCGTGCATTTCATAGTTCTCCTCATGCCTTCTCAGTTTCCTCTAAATGTAAGAGATCACTCGTCCATCTTGCATCAAGACTCAGCCTAAGCCTTCCTTGGATGCGTTAGTGCATACCAAGAGTTTTGTGTCCATGTTAGGGACCTTTAGTATCAGTGTTGTTGTCAACAACTCCTTGAGCCTTCGAAATGTTTTTGCGCATTTCTCGGTCCAAACAAACTTCTTGTTCTTTTTCTGCAACTCCGTGATCGGATTTTCTATATTCGAAAATCCCTCGACGAACCATCGATAGTATCCTGCTAAACCCATGAAGATACGCACTTTCGGGACATTCATCGGTGCAGGCCATTCCATAATAGCCTTGACCTTGGCTGGATCCATGACAATGCCTTCGCCAGAGATGACATGCCCTAAGTAGTGAATCCTCGATTGATAAAAAGAGCATTTGGACAAATTCCCATACAGTTTGTGCTCTCGCAGACACTGTAGTACCAAGCACAAGTGCCTGTCATGCTCCTCCATCATCCGAGAGTAGATCAAAATATTGTCAATGAATACTTGGACGAACTTTTCTAAGTACTCGTGGAACACCCCATTCATCAAACTCATAAATACCCCTGGGGCGTTTGTTAGTCCAAACGATAAAATAGTAAACTCGTAATGTCCAAACCTCATCTTAAAGGAAGTCTTAGGGACATCATCTTCCTTAATCCGTAACTAGTGGTATCCTGATCGCAAGTCGATCTTTGAGAACACCATTGCGCCCTTCATTTGATCGAACAGGTCATCAATTCTTAGAAATGGATATTGATTCTTGATCGTGGCCTTGTTTAGTTGACAATAGTCAATGCAGAGCCTCCATGACCCATCCTTCTTTTGTATGAAAATAATAGGTGCATCCCATGGTGACACACTAGGACATATCAGTCCCAGGTCCAACAACTTCTTCAGTTGCATTTTCAACTCTTGTAACTCTGGGGTCGATATCCGATAAGGTGTTCTCGCTATCGGTTCAGTTCCTATTTTTAGGTCTATAGTGAACTCCAATTCCCTGTCCGACGACATCCCAGGTAACTCTTTCGAAAATATGTCTGCAAACTCTCTCACCATCGGAAGGTGTTCTAAACCTTCTGTTAATCTCTTTTTGTTTAACGCAAGGATTGCATAAAACTTGCACCCCTTGTACATGCTCTTCTGTAGCTGTATGGAAGAGATGAACCTCAGGGAAACTCCCTGGTTCCATCCTACAATCACACATCTATGTCCCTTGTCATCGACCAAGCTCAACCACTTCATCTTATAGTTGAGTATCACCTCATGTGATTCCAACCAGTCCATACCAATTATGATATCATAAGATCCTAAGATCGTGACGTACATGTTGGCCCTTGTGACAAAATCTCCCAAGTTAATTGTACAGCCCATAACCTTTCCTTCAACCTTTTGTTTGGCTCTCGAATCCATCTCTACGAAGCTAAACTTGTACTATTTGACTGCCTTTACCTTAATCCTTTTTAGTGTTGCACTAGAAATGAAACTCTCGGTAGCACCGAGATCTATCAAAATACTAAGGGTCTGGTCAACTACAGTACCTGTTGTCTCGAGAACAGTCAACTGATGCTCTGCCTCGCGGTTATTCACCACTGCATGAATCTAATGGGCCTTGCCCATATCTCCCACGGTAGTGGGTCCAGCTGATCCGGACACTCTAGTCCTCTCCACAGCGCAGTCGCACTGGTAGTGTGGCTCCCCACACGTCCAACACCCCTTCTTCGACCCAGTAGTCCTAGTACCCGAAGTAGAAGATGACAACCCACCGGCTTGGAATCCTCGTATGTTCTATTGAACATGCATAAATTTTTGTTGCTACAGTCGACACTATTGTTGATGCTGTGGTGTATTGAAGTGGATCCCCTTTGGAAACCACGATATCTCGACGTATGTCTGGTTGGTTGCTGATGCTACTATGCTCTAGATGAGACCTGCCCTATTGGTCTCGCGGGAGTCTTGGTCTGACCCCTGCTGATAAGCTCTTCCTCTGCTATGAGGGCCTTTTGGATGGCATCATGCAAGGTTTGAGGTATCAAAATCCTGACCTTTTCACGTATGTTGTCATTAAGGCTGAACATGAACCTGTTGACCTTAAGTTTCTCAGTGTTAAGGTGTGGAGCATACTGTAGCAGCTCCATAAAATGGACCTCACACTCAGGCACCGTACGACCACCCTGTCATAAGGCATTGAACTCATTGAGCTGACGCTCAATGAATTCCTCTGATAGGTACCTCTCTCGGAACCATTCCTCGAACAGTTCCCATGGCACGTCTTCGACGACCATGTTTAGCTGCGGCAGGAGCAACTTCAACCAAAGAAGAGTGCTCCCCTTTAGTTGGAATACCGTCATGCAGACCTTGATGTTGGAGGTATAATCATGAAGTGCAAAGCACATCGCCATGTTCTCCAACCATGCCTCGACGGCTGCATCGTCCGGGGCACCAAAGAGCTTGAGAAATTTGACCTTCTCGAGTTCACGGTGAATGCTACCAGTACCGACGGGAGCGCGCGGTGGAACCTCAGTGGGTTCCGATGCCCTGGCCTCATCTCTGTTCAAACGGTTGATCAGTGCCTCAAACATGCACTGAAAAGATATCATCATTCTGACCACATCACCAACTGCTATCTTCTCCTTTCCGACAACCTTCTTGTCTCCCTAGGGGTTAGATCCCTCAGATGTGGATGCTACTAGAGGTGTCACACCTCCTCCCGTAGCACCCCGTTGTCTGCCTCCGCGGTGTCCTCTAACCATAATTACCTACATGAATACAAGTCAACTCAATTAGTAACCTTATAATCAATCATATCAACGAAATCCATAGCGATCCCAAGTTGCGAGTTGAACCCGCTTTGATACCACATGTAACATCCCCTATTCTAGTAAGACTCCTACGATGTACAACCGGTAAAAGAACACTTAAATTATTTTTGTTTTGTGTGTGTGTAGGAAGGTTATAATGACATTATTCTCAACATTGCAACATGACAACGAACACAACGCATGCAACTCACGCAAAAACAACATAACAACCTAACATAAAGCACATCAATCACCTGGAAGAAATGTACGACATTCAACCGACGAAGACTACACGCTCGTCCTACCCTACAATGGTTAGGACCTCCAGGACACATAAGCAACACTCAAGCCCATGTTCCCATCGATTTTGACCATTTAAGGTCTCAAGGCTGGCGACTGTTCTGAGGAACAAGGAGGTGTCTACATCCCGCCCGACACAAGAATACCAAGCCAACTAAGCTAAGGACAAACATCCTAACAACCCAACGCACCCAAAATTCATTACACAAGTAACTAGAACCCTTACAGTGAGAAAAACCAATCACATTAAACGTTTACATAATCAAGTAAAAACATTACTTATAATAAACAACAACACCCTCAACGGGAAGCACAAGCTAAAAATGACTTCGTCAACAACCCAACCGATAATTAAGGCTAAATGGTCAATATCTATGATTTAAAATGGTGTTAATTACAGATCTAATTTAGCCAGTCCAAATTACAGCTAGTCAACTATTTGCAATTCTAATTTAACCTTATAAGCGAAACAAATCGGTGAGTCTAAATCACAACTAGTCAACAATTGGCAATTCTAAATTTACCTTAAAAGCCATCCCAATTAGCAAGTCTAAAGCACGATTTAGACATTTACTACAAATATAATCTAACAAAATCTTCATTAACCATTTAACAATTATATATACATTGCTACCCATTTCCAATATAACACTATTATTCAACACTGTAACAATATTAGTGTACCATGCTCTATGTAACAACAATAACAACTTTAATGTACAACCTCATGACTGTTACACTTGTTGTCCGACAAAAGTTAACCATAAAGGTATTTAGAAGGAAATTAAGGCTAAGGTGTAACCGAGGATATTGTTGTCTAAAACCAAGGTTGTTTATAGATTAAAGGCACAGTCAGCTAATTACGGGAATTCATCCAATCACTAGCAGATGCAGCCCATCATTTAAGGGCAACGTTGTCACATTTTTAAAGGAATTTCGTGATCAATCAAGGCAGCAGCACAGACCTCAGTTTCACATCAAAAATCATGGGTGTGAACAACAATTGTAGTCAAACTTTATTGGGCAAAACCGTGACCATTTATGGCAACCTCAACCACACATTTGAATGGCAATTTTGTGGGCCTTCAACAGTTAAACGCAAACAAGTTTTCAAGGGAAGAAGTAGTCGATTCACAACAAGTAATTTGATGAATTGAAAAGAAAAAACATGGGCGAATTCAGCATGCAACACAGTTCATTTTTAATTTCCAAAATCGTTGTCTTTCATAGCAGGAAGTTTGATGAATTGGAAAGAAAAAACGTGGGCGAATAAAGCATGCGACACAGTCCATTTTTAATTTCAAAAATCGTGGTCTTTCACAGCAGGAAATTTGATGAATTGGAAAGAAAAAACATGGGCGAATTCAGCATGCCACACAGTCTGTTTTTAATTTCCAAAATCGTGGTCTTTCATAGCAGGAAATTTGATGAATTGAAAAGAAAAAACGTGGGCATTAACAGGAATCAAATGGCAAAAAACTTTTAAAGCAAAACAAAGTCTTCATCAAGGGAAAAATCACCCCAAAGGTAAAACGAAATGCAAACAAGAATAATTCCTCTTTTCCATCAGTAGAATACAAAATAAAAATCCAGACCAGAAATCATTTCGTTTTTCATTACCAGAATACCCATTGTAAAATGTAGAGATGAATTCATTTCATTTTTCATTGCCAGAATACCCAATTTAAAATGCAGAGATGAATTCATTTTGTTTCTCATTGCCAGAATACCCAAAATAAAATGCAGACCAAAAATCATTTCGTTTTTCCCTGCCAGAATACCCAATGTAAATTGTAGAGATGAATTCATTTTGTTTTTCATTGCCAGAATACCCAATGTAAAATGCAGAGATGAATTCGTTTCGTTTTTCATTGCCAGAATACCCAATGTAAAATGCAGAGATGAACTCATTCCATTTATCATTACCAGAATACCCAAAATAAAAATGCAGACCAGAAATAAAAAAAAAATTCATTGCCAGAATACCCAATGTAAAATGCAGAGATGAATTCATTTCATTTTTCGTTGCCAGAATACCCCAATACAGCGCGAACAACAGTAGGAGAATGCAAGGATACAATGGGAAAGGTCATGGAATGATTGCAAGGGTTATATCTGTCAAGGCATAGATAAAACCAACCAGGACACAAGATAATCCACACGCAGAGGTCATTGCCGGATGGCGAAATCAACAATCAGCCAGGGACAAACATCAAGGGTAGTTGGCTAACTGGTTCGTCTTTCGCTCATCATCCTTGCATAGAAAATAAGGGCGTTGAGATCCATAGGTCTTTTAACACTAAGGCAACGACCGTAGATCAGGATCCTGGACGACTGCTCAGGTGAGGACTAGTGAGATAGGAATGAAGGCTAAACAACCATGAAGGTCACAATAAACACAGCAAGGTGGTCAAGACATGTGGGAAAATGAAGGCCATGGGAGTCAACAACCATCGAGCTAGGCTAAGGAAAGTTTCAGTCATCAATTTAAAAAAACCATCAATTTACTTCTCCATTAAATAAGCAGATCCAAGAACAATTCATAATACACTCTACCATACAAAAATCAAGAGAGTGTATCATTGCCTGATCACCCACTCTGAATGACGTCCTGCGCACTCTGTGCAACTCCCGCTCACTGACCGTCAAGACTTCACTGGTACCTCCCAGCCAATGCTATGGGTACTCTTCTTCTGCCTTAGCCCCTTGAGCCGCAAAGGGGCCACACACTCACTATCCATATATTTAAACTAGCTCCCAGCTCGCCTCGCAAGGTCGAGCTACCACTACTCACCGAGATGGGTATCCCAACTCCCACAAGTTAAGTTAGTCAAGAAGATATTTCTGCAGTGTAACATTACGCAAACATAAGAGATCCAACCTCCATCTCCTCCCTTCATTATATAAAGTTCTTTGGTTCCTTACTTTCCTAAAATCTCCTTTAATTAAGTTTTTTAAAATTTAATTCCTAAAAATTCCTCCCCGTACAAGTGTCACCCATCCCCTTCATTCCTCCATAAATTAATTTCTTTAATTAGTTAATTATCTTTAATTCCCTTAGCCACCTAGAGTTACTCCTAGAATCACTCCTAGGTGTCGCCAAATTCTCTTACAGGTTTTAATGGCTTTCTCCATTATTAAATTGCTAGTTCAGTTTAAATTAGAAAGCTCTTAAATGGTAGATACTTTCCTAAGTTTGACTTTCCGATTTTTCCCTTATGTTCCCTTTTTCCCTTTTTATGTTTACCTCTTTTCCTATTTTCCTAATATTTTAGATTTTTCCCTCTTTCCCCTTTCAGTTAGAACTCAAAAAGGCAAGTGTGGAAATTAACCCCCTTTTTCCCCTTTCTCATTAAATTAATATATTTTAAATTATCAAAAAATAATAAAACGACTAATTCCCTTTTTTAATTTTAATCCAACATATTTTTTTATTTTTTTTATGAAACAATTAATTTTTTACTCCCTTCGTGTTACAAGATTTAACAAAGATCATAATTATTATTTATGTTGTTTTTATTTTTATTATTATTTTTATTATTATTATTATTATTATTATTATTATTATTATTATTATAGAGAGATAAAATTTTACCACTAGCATAGTTTAGACTTAAACCTTAAATTTTTGTACTGGGCAAAATTTAATTAGGGAATTTGTTTTAAAAATTATTAACATGTTAATCATCCTAACGCCATCTAGGTTCATTCCTCCATCATCAACAATGTGACGTGCCCTTCAAGATGCACTAGGTGCTCCAAGGGTGCCAGTCGCCTTAATCTGTTTCCCTTGCGTGACATTCCCTTCAGGATGCATTACGTACTCCAAGGGTGCCACTCGCCTCTCTCCATTTTTCTCATGTGACGTGCCCTTCAGGACGCACCACATGCTCCAAGGGTGTCACCTGCCTCTTGACTGACTTGGTAGACATCAAAAACCCATGGAGTCAATACTCCACTAGTTGAACTTGTGGGAGACTAAGGGCCTCTAAGGAATAAGGCCCCTGCCTTATTGTGTGCCCCTTAGAATCATCATAAGAGACTATCACAGTCTACCCTCACGGCATCGTGGGTCCTCTCGAACTAGGTAATCGTTAACCTGCAATTCGAGCCACGACGGGAATGCTAGTAAGGTGTGGCAGGGCTGCTATCCACACCTCTCCATCAACATCTCTGGTAGTCGTGCGTGACCCCTTTACTCCACATGTGAGTATGGTCGGTAAGCTATCATCGGGCTGCATCATCAACAAATCATGTCAGAATATATCCATATCATATCATCTAATCAGAAGCACTAAAATCACTGTAAAACAATCAAACCCCAATGGTACACTCCCCGACTCGATATGGAGTCCAAGGGGTTCAATCGATGCCTCGGAATTCTCGAGGTCCATAATCCTGCACACTTAGTAAAACCGAGTCAATAGCACCTATCTATGTCGAGGGGGTAAAACAACATGTCATCAACCCATACGCCTCATAATCACAATCAAATGTTTTAATAGCATAATAATCTGAATCACTTGCGAGCAAGTGTCCTCAAAGAATAAGTTCACTCAGTGCGCCAGAGCGGGATGTTACATACACCACCTCTTGGTCTAAACTTTGTCCCAAAGTTTTACAGTATAAGTGCCGAAATAATGTGTGTCACATTATCATAATTCTATCTATCAAACAAAAATGGAAACTGTTGGAGCATATCATATGCGTCCTCCCAGGTCCCCGAGTGCGAACTATAGTTGTCCCACTGGACCTTGACCTGATCTATCATTCGACGTCATAGTTGTCGAACGCGATGATCCAAGATGTGGGTCATCTCATCCGTGAGCACCCCCTCGTCTGATACCTACAAGGAACTCATGTCAATAACATGTGTAGGATCACTAATATAATGTCTCAAAATAGATACATGAAAAACATCGTGCATACGCTTCAAAGAATAATGCAAGGCTAGTCGGTAGGCCATGCGCCCCTTTCTCTCCACAATCTTGAAAGGTCCCACGAACCTAGGAGAGAGTTTAGCTCTGTTTATGGATAAATTCGTGAGTGCGGACACAGACCAATCTCCCCAGATCCACCTGGATCTGGAACAAAACGTGACAGAATACTACTCTTTCCCTAGATCTAGATATTGAATGAACTA
>SNQJ01S0039949.1:29208-64770 GCA_010110895.2 Picea sitchensis
CGGATGAATTATTTTTTTGTGGTAAGCATATTTCATCCGAAATACTTTTTGCCCGAAACGTTTATTTTTAATGGATTCCGTTAAAAACTAGGTTTCAGCCGAAAACCTGAAAATGGGACTGTTTGCAGGAAACTGCAAAGTCTTTCCATCTTACTTGATCTTTCGAGGTAGCGGACTCCTACAAATACTGAGAATTTATTTTCAGAATTGATACCAACATTTTTAAAATTGAATATACTTTCATTGGATATAAAAAAAAAATCATTTTCATTGTTTTTATCTAATTTTATTTAATTTTATAAAAAAAAAACTACATAATATTTTTAGGTGAGATTATGATTCGATGAAATGAAAAATCCATATCTCTAAAAATACACAGTGGAAAATTATGGAAAATTTTTATTCGTAATCCTTAAACTGTTCTCTTCAAAAGGGTATTTTTATATTCTACTTTTAAGTAAAAATTAAGATAGATACAAGGTGTAGGAAAACATGTGTTTAAAATCTACAACGTTTTCAGCTTGGTCAACTTCAAAAAATTCTATAAATTATAATACTCATCCATTAGATTCAAAATTATAGTCATAATAAAATAGAGTCTGTGTAGATTGTTGCAGTATATTTCATTTCTTAAAAACACAAGTTTAATAATAGATATATTGTTGTGGGAAAAAATAACTCATTATCATTCATTTCATGTTTAAGGAACATACTGTTAAACAATTGTCAAATTGACATATCAAATCTTAATAAACAAAATTTGAAAAATAGTCATTGGAAAGCTAACAAAATTCTTCACAAGTTTTGTTTTTACTGTAAATTGAAATTCTAAATAAAAAAAAATACTTTTGTATGCCGTAAGTTGAAGAACTTGTGAAAATACAATTTGTTTTCTCATAAAACAAGAAAAAGTGTTACCCATCTTCATGATTTTACCCTATAGTATATCATCCACATTATTTTGGACATACAAAACAAGAAAAACAAGTAATTGAATACATGCTAGGAATGCATTTGATAGACATCATGCATCATTAGGAATGAGCCTATTTAAAGTTGTGTGGAAAAAAATGTAATACTCTAGATAGTTGGGAGAACCCAATGGAAAAAATGATGATTGTGTTATACTTACTCAAAGAAATGGAGGAGTCAGTTGTTAGAATCATGAATAATTTAAAGACAACCCAAGACATAAAGAAAATTTATGCATATAAGAATAGAATAAATAAAGTGTTTAATTCCAAGGATCATTTGTTCCTAAGAGTTGGACTGGGGAGGAGCCCATGGATGCTTGGAAGTTGTGTAAATTTTGAACTGAAATTGCAATCCATTTGAAATATTAAATAGGATAGGACCTGATGAATATTGACATGGATTGCCTAATAATAATAGATATCACAATGTATTTCATGTATCTTTCCTTAAGAATTATGTGCATGATATTATCCATGTATCATTTATTTTTGATAGAAATATGAAGAACTAGAAGAGAAAGTGAAGAATCTTGAAAGAGACATGTTAACTAGAAGATAGACCAATCTACAACACTAAACTTCGGAAGGTAAGGAAGATTTTTATAGGTATTATATTAGTGCTTCTTAGAATTTACATATTCACACTTCTTATACTAAATGGATAGTCAACTCTAGTTGCACCCATCATATGGAAAAATATGTTTCTCTCTTTTCTTCATTAAGTCAAGCTACAAAAAACATTATTTGTAGAAGATGATTATGAACCTACTATTGTTTCTTTTGGAAAGAATTAATGTTGGAATGGTGACCTATCAAATATGTGTATCATATACCTAGCTTAAGTATCAATTTGTTGTCTATACCATATCTAACTCAGACTTGCAATAAAGTACATTTTTTTCCCAAATCATTATTTTGTGAATGATATTGATAATAACTTTTTTTTTTCCACTGAGTGATCCAGGTGGATATCAGTGGCCACCCACCTCTTCCAACTGGCTCAAAATAGTTTTTCAGTAACTTGCTATTTTTAGCAGTTTTTCGGTTCCTAAACTTTCAAGACCATTTTGAGGGCCTAAAAAACTTTTTTTCAATATATATCACCTCAATGATAGTTAATGGCTCTAATTGAGCCCCTAAAATTAATCTCATCTTCGATACCTTTCCAACAAGCAATCGTTCACCCCAAATGGAGATTGTATGCCAAAGTTACACCCTCGGGAAGTTGATACACCAAACTACCCAAAACAAGGTCCAAAAAACTGTTGGATTTTCATCTTTCGGGGTTAGGGTTTTGGATTTTGTTTATGTTAAAAAGGAATTTAGATCCTCATTGTAGCATTCATCTTCTTGCAAATGTGAGTATTCGTCACATCTCTTCTCATAGATAAGTTGTCACCATTCTAGCAACTCTTTCACTCTATATTTCTACAGATTTGTACATTTCACTCATTAATAGAAAGCATGTATTATTGTATCTCTGTGTTTATGGTTATATCTATGATATTAATATATGTTATATTATTGGATATCTGATATATCTCTGTACATTTATTTATTATATCTCCGCTCTCATTGTGTGCTCAAAATAATCCAGATCACTAAGGTATTTCTTGACCCTAAGGATAGTTTGTATAATTTATGTGACTTTCCAAAAAAAGATAAAAGATTGAATACACCCATATATCAAACTAATGATTGGAGTATAATTTTTCATGAACATTTTAGAAAATTTCAATTCCAAACTCTAAAATTGATGGTGAAACATAATGTGGTTATTCGACTACCTAAGGTTGTCCCCCCTAACAAATTATGTGAAGGGTGTGTTCTTGGAAAGCATCACTAAGCTACCTTTGAAACAAGGAAGGCTTAGAGAGAAAAGACTCAACTATAACCATAGATGATTTTAGGGGCTAAATTTTTCAATTGGGCTAATTTTCCATGGTTTTTCCCAAAAAAAGATTTGCTAATTTCCATTTTTTCTAAAAATGATTTTCCTAGATTCCATAGAATAAAATTATTTTACCTTAAAAATCACCAAAAGTGTATAGACACTACATAAAATTCTTAGAAATTTGAATATTTTAACAAAATTATCGCCAAACATTTTACATTTTGCATATTAAGGACTAGTACGATTAGCCCAAGTTTCTACATTTTAATACAAATTTCCATCCTTAAAATCATCCTTGACCATAACTTGTCCATAGTGGCCTGTGTTCCCTAAAATTCCATCACTAGATGGTATAGGGTATGTTTTAACCTTCATTACTGACTTTTCCAAGTATACTTGGGCGTATTTCTTGAAGAATAAGAGTCATGTCTTTGTAAAAATAGAGGAATTTAAGGCATTAGCTGAAAATAAACGTTGTGAAATGTTTAAGATTAGACGATGGAGGAGAATATGTGAGAAATGATTTTGAAGGCTACTTGTCAGAAGATGGTATCTATTGGCATAGATATGTGCCTTGCACACCTTAGTAGAATGGAATTATAGAAAGGAAGAATCAAACTTTGGTATAAATGGCACATTCTTTTCTTTAAACAATATTACCAACTTAACGAGAACTATGACCTCAAAACTAGAACTCTAGCCCTTAAAACCCATATTTTTGCATTAAAAAAACACAAAATTAACCCTCAAATCAAAAAGTGGTGCTACTAGTAGCACCCTTTTTTTTAGGTTAAAATTACAACTTGTTTTCAATCATGGCCTAAAACAAGCGTATAGTTGCTCCAGAAAACCTTAAAATCAACACCTAAATCAAAGAATGGTGCTACCGACAAAAAAATATTTTTTTCTAAACTTTAAAATTATATCTCATTTCAAACCTTATCTTAGTGCGGCAAGTACCATTGCAACCAAAACCTACAAATTAACAATTTTTTTAAAGTGGTCTCAAAAATTATCACTGTTATAAACCAAATCGTAAAATCAACCCTTAAATATTTACTTTTCTAAGGTTAGTTTATCACTCCAACCACAAGATAATACATAATGGCATAAAATATCCCCATTTCAGATGTCAACATTCAACATAACTTCAAAATATGTTTTTATTTTAAATAAACAAGTCTATAGAAATTACATTTAATGAAACATAAATTACTTCGTTACATTGTCCATATTCAAAACAAAAGAGATAATAAGTTTTTTATATATCCATAATAAAAACTTATAATTCATAAAAAATAGAAATGATTCATAACTTCATGTAATATCATATGTAACTAAGAACGCTCATTTATTGTTACCATACAAACATCATATTGATAAAAAATTCATAAAATGTTTCATACACTTAACTAAATTCCTCCATGGATTTTGACACACCATCAAAATATACATTGTATTTAGATGAATGACTGGAAGAAGATGTAGATGACCCATATTCTTCTCTATTATCAATAAGTACACCATATAAGTCTGTATGTATGCCCAACATTTCAGATGTCAAAATCCTCTTTGATCTACAACTAGGATCAGAAAAATCCCATCTTGCACTTATCTCTTGTGGAAGAAACCTCTTGATAGTCTATATAGTCCTAGAGAGAAGAGTTCCTCTCTTTGTCAAATTGACGTCATAGACAAGTATGTCAACATCCTCAAATTTTAAGAGGTCGGTGCGACGACGAGTTATATTTTGACCTTTTATTTTTCTCTTTCTGTTTTTATGTTTCTCAACCACCATCTCTTGCTTGTACACACCATTGAATGGGTGTGTACTTGTTGCATACCAATGCACTTCAACTGCTATAACATCTTCATTTTCTTTATCGATCCTTATAACCTTTGCAATCCATAATGAATAACCATGTGGATCTTCAGTCGCTAAGACTACAATCATGCAACCCTCCTTAATATCTTGTGTTGAACCCATGTAAAAATCTTCCATGGCTTCAAGTTGTGCATGTGATATTCTAAAACCAATATACATTTATCTTTCCTCTACCTTTGAAAACTCAATAGCATCTTGAGATTCATGTTGTTCAACAATGTTTCTTTCTTTAGATTCATTTGACCTATTTTGTGGCCAAATAAATGGAGTCTTCAAAAAGGTATCTTCATTTATTGAGTTTGAAATTATGTCACTTTGATCATTGAAAAAAGACTCCCACCAAATAGAATCAACAACATCAAAGTACTCATATGTATCTTTAATGGAATTATTTATTTCCTCCAAGAATTAAAAATAATATACATCTCTATTACGCCTTCATGCATTATGGATTTCAGCAACTGATTGTAATAACATTAACTTTGATGAAAATATCGGATGATCTGAAATGAACTTCAAAAATGTCAAACTGGATAAATACCCCCATTCTACAGTAGTTGAATACTTCTTGCCCCATATAAGTGTTTTCCCATCAAATTTTTTGAAGCAAAATTGATGTTGGAAGCTAATGTCATTAAGTTGCTCAATAAATTTTTCTTCACCATGTGATCCATGGATAAATCTTCGCATGTCAACAGTTTCTTCTAGTATGTGAAAAATAGTCTCTGGAATGTATTATTTATTAATACATTCAATTAATAATGGTAGGCTTCCAAAATAATTCCTCTTCAATGTTACTAAAAAACGACTGCACATTTGATCAATATGATCATGTGTGTGTCCAACAACAAGGAAACCAACTTTAAAATTTTGAAACATTCCCAGTTCAACAAGCATGTTGAGATATCCAAAGACAATTTGATTTTTGTTTTCACGACTACTGTTGTCCAACTACAGATATAGAACTTGAGGAAGATTACCAGACCAGTGGTTGATCACATGATGAATTATGGTGATGGTCATATTTGCATCATTATGAATATTTGGAGCTATGAAGTAAACCCTTGGACACATTGTTCCATTAAAAACCATACAACCAACCAAGTGAAACTGAATGAAATTATCTTCCTATAAATTTTTTGGTGTACAGACAAAATCTGGAAAAAGTGTTTTTTTTCGTTCCACGCCATCAATTATCATACCCATATATTTATCTGGAGCATCATAACAATTATTTCTATGTTTGTACAATTTTTTCCTTTCACTTGATTGTTGATTCATTTGTTCTTGAATTGCTTTGACTATACAATCTACACATGACACAAAAAGAAAATATTGATAATATGTTTTCATAGTTGATAACTATCGAATTTAAACAAAAAAAAAAATTGTAAATATATACCTCTTTCTACCCCTTCAAATTTATCTCTTCTTTATTTAAGAGAAGCACATATATTTCAAATCCCCATCCTTGACTTCTTAGGAAAATGGACATTGTTGAATTGTCTCTTCTATACTCTTGTAAAATATGCATATGAAATAAAATTATGATTTCCTTCAACACTTTCAACATATTCTTTGTATAACTTGTAGATTTCATTACTTGAGAAATTATTTGGAATATGTATTGTCTCTCTATATGGCATAGACTCTCCATGTTTGGAAAAGAAGTCTCGCATCCAGGAAAATGCAGTGTTTGTTAATAGGCCAATCTCTTGTCCATGATGTACCTTTGAATAAAATGTAGGATCTTTTTCCAATCTTGTTTGGATCCTTGATAGACGAAGATTACCAATTGAGTGGATTTTTTTGAAATTATTTCTGCAAAGTAAAACATTACCAATGCAATAATCATATCAGGTCTTCGTAGATATCATGCACCCCACTAAATATGAATTTTGCATGCTCTTATTCATTGACAAATAATTCTTCCTTTTATGCAAGGCATACATGTAGTCTATACTTTTCAAACAAATCTTATGACAACAATCACTAGAAATCAAATCATCGATGGAAAATGATTTAGTGAGAAATTCTTTCCTAGACCTTGTATAACTAGAATGATTTTGATTGATATAAAAGGTCTAGTCCTCATCCTGGACACAATATTTCTTTGCAATCACTCCATTATTTGAACATCATCACTAGGAGGAATATCATTATCACTATAATCATACATAGAATTCCGAGGAGCCCGAACAAGATATTGTTGATCTCCTTGATTTGTTGCACTTGAATGATTTAGAACATGATCTCCATTCCTAGGTCCATCATCATCTTCATTGATAATATCATTGAGAAGAGAAATATCAATATCGTCATCAACAACACAATCACTTGCAATAAAGTGTCCACAATCAACATAATCATCTTCACTACTTTTGAAATATCCAACTGAGGAAAATTCTACATCATCCTCATTATTGTCCTCAAAATGATGACCTTGAGGACAATCTTCAACATTCTCATTAGTACCTTGGAAATCATCACTTGGAGGAAACTCTGCATCATATTCATTGGAACCTTTAATTTCTCCTGCTAAAACAATACCTTCACCATCCATTTTGGTACCTTCAAAATACTCACTTGGATGAAACTTTTCATCATCCTCATTAGTCCCTTCAAAATCCTCACTTGGAGGAAAATATTTACCATCCTCATCAGTCCCTTCAAAATCCTCACTTCGAGGAAAATCTTCATCGTGCTCATTATTCCCTTCAAAATCCTCACTTGGAGGAATATCTTCTTCCTCCTCATTTGTACCTTCAAAATCATCACTGGGAGGAAAATCTCCATTATCCTTATTTGTTCTTTGCAAATCCTCACTAGGAGGAATATTTTCATCCTCCTCATTAGTACCTTCAAAATCCTCACTTGGAGGAAAATATTCATCATCCACTTTTCTACCTTGATAATCCTCACTCGGAGGAAAATTTTCATTATCCTCCTCAGTAACTACAAAATTCTCACTTGGAGGAAAATATTCATCTTTCTCTTTAATCCCTTGAAAATCCTCACTTGGAGGAAAATCTTCATCATCTTCTTTACTGCCTTGAAAATCCTCACTTGGAGGAAACTCTTCATCATCCCCATCAATACCTTCAAAATCCTCACTTGGAGGAAAATATTCATCATCATTAGTAGTACCTTGGAAATCCTCACTTGGAGGAAAATCTTCATCATGAATCATTTTCACCATATTCCTCCCCTTCATCATTGGTGCTTTCAAATTTTTCAGAATTAGGACTTTCTCGATCAATATGCTCAATATCATTGCGTGCACTGTGATCAAAGTTCTCACTAGGTGAAACATATGACTCCTCATTTACATTAGAAGTATTTCCACCACATTTGTGAGTCTTTTTTTTCTTTTAATTTTTTCATATGTGTAATTCTATTATTTATTTATTTTTAATGTGGTTTTTTGTTTTTTTTTAGCGTTTTGGGTTTTGTTTTTTGTATATGATTTTTTCTTTAGTATATTTTTTTTATGTCTTATTTTTTATTATTTTTTGTCTTAGAAAAAATTAAGTTTTTAGATAATTTTAATTTAACTTTAGCTTTTGTCCATGAACAAAATATATTTTATTTTTTCCTTAAATAATTTGTGTTTTTTATTTTTTATATCGGACAAATGTCAGGAAAGAAAATCTATGTGAATATATCTAGAACAAGACCTGTAGTAATGGCATCCAAAAGACCAGTTAGGACCTCCATGAATGCTAGGAAACAAAATTCTAGCCCAACAAATGAGGTCACAAGAGAAATGAAGAATGTTAGAGAGTGTAAACTTGTTAATGGTGAGAGTAGAATGGAACATTCCTTGTATATTAAAGACAAACAAGTTGTCAATGGAGAACAAATAATTTTGTATTGTGTTGAATTTGAACATGTCGAAGGAAGCTATTAGTTACTTGGCATGTTACGAGATATGTGTTTTGTGCTAGAAATAGATATTGTTTATGCACTGGTGAAACAATCAAAGACATATCTCAAGATTATATATTGTTTGAATATGAACAATTATAAAAAGGAAGAAAAATTCATAGAATTATGTGCAATGATCGTGACAGACATTGAGATGTGCAATGTAAGTTTTCTTATTCTTATTTGTGTATCATGTATTATTACAAGTTTCATGGTAATTGTTAAATATTATTTAACAATGGAAATGACATATTTTATTTTTATAGAATTTTTGTAGGTGAATTTCAGAGATGTTAGTGGGGATTTATTCTACAGAAATAAATATCATGGAAGTCATCAGTTTCTTGCATATCAATAAGGAACATGAAGGAAGGAAAAAGAAGCAAAGAGTAACGAAAGTTGAAGCTGCAGCAGAAAACAGAGAAGAACAACAAATAATAAATAAAAGTCATCATTGTAGAAAGGATAAAAGGGTTACATTTGAAGATATGGAAACTCCAGATGAAGATGTCATTGAGATTAATGCCAATGAGGTTACCTCTATTCCTCATAAGAATACTAAACAACATAAGAGCAAAATAGTTATGGCCAATGATGATTTCATTCCTTGTGATTAGGAAGAGATTGTTGAGATAGATGAAACTCATTTAAATCGTAAAAAGAGGAAAGCAAAGGTTGTTGATGAAGAAGAATTGATAGTTACCTTTGAATATCATCATGTAAGTCCTAAAGGTAGCATAGAAATAATAACAACTGGCGTTGATCTAGAATATGGTATTATTAAAACAACACAAAATATCATTCGAGATCAACTAAGGAGGAACTTTGGTTGATGAGGGCCATATATATCTATTGAATGTGAAGCAGCTATATAAACCCACATAAGGCCAAGAAAAATACCAAATTAGAAAACCATATCAATTGCATATCCAAAACTTAAAATCACTGATTAGGCACAATCCATATGCACCTATGGTTGAATACTTAGTTCTTGTTGACCCAATGGAAGTTCCTACCAAGGATGCATTTGATAGGTCAAAATGTTTTGAGTATAAATATTATGTGATTGGATGAAATCATTCTATAGAGGCTAGAAGAGAATTGATGCAAGAGTATCCCAATAACCCTCTCTTTGACACCATCAGATGTGTAATTTATGTTGGTTTAACAGATTGAGAAGAAAATTTATTGGCATGGGATCATAACACATATAATGACTACAGGATGTCCATGACTTTCATTCAGAGAGTGAGATTTATCCATAATGAATTTTATGTAATATGTGGTGGGGATAGATCAAACGTTGATCCAAAGTTTAGGAGGGAATGTTGTATGGAAATAGGCTTCGCTATTGATGAGGAAAGTGTAAAAGTAAAAAATGGCAAAGGAAGTGATGCATTCAGATTTGTGGATAGCTATTTCCAATTTCGATTTAAAATTGGACAGATATGGGATTTGGTAGATGAGATATTCAACCTATGAAAAAATAATAGTATAAAAAATTAGAAGGTTAAGAAGTATAAACCCTTAATAGGTAGCACAAGTAAGATAGGTCCTGAAATCAAAAACCTGCAAGATGATATGACTATAACGCCTTGGAGAACAATGCAAGGAGTGAATGATGAGAAAATTGTCATACTATATTATCACGTGTAAGGTCGGGTGAATTATCAATGGAGGAAATGTGTGATGAATTTAAAAAGTAAGTTTGTTGAGTTATTTCTTATTTATGTTATGATTAAAAAATTAGTTATTTCTATATAACATAAGAATGCATTTTATTCTATATATGATTATAACATTAACTTTGTTTTTATTTAGTCACAAGGTTTATATGAGAATACAAGAGGAAATGGTTAATATTTTGAATGAGCAGAGATGGGAGAATGTTAGATTCAACTATCCAGATGCAATCTCTTCAATAGCATTGAGTCAAAAAAAGTTACATTCAAAAAGGTATGGTGATTTATTACATTCATTTTATTCATTTGTACATTAATTTATTTCGATTGTATTAGTTATAGATATATAAAAGTTATATGTTTTTTTGTTTCATTAAGGATGTCAAATAAGAATATAGTTGGAGTAACTGAAATCTCCAAAATTTATATTCAAAAAGATAAGGTCGAAAGATAAAGAAGGCGACCTCTTCAAAATGTTGAGCTTGATGGCACATTTGATCACTACATTTGGAATGGAATTGACATTGTTCAATATAAAGTGATATTAGGGGATTGTGAAAAAATTGCAAATCTTGTTCCTAAAAATGAATACTCCCTAGTTATTGCAGATATCCCTCATGGTTATAATATCCAAAACATTGAATATGATATTGAGACAGATACGAGCATGGGAGGTGTACCTTCTCTATCGAGTAGTCTCTGAAGCTTTAACATAAACTCTGATGGTATTACCAATACCTTCTAAAATTTCTTCTAACTAGAACTCTTGAGGTTAAAATATAGGAGAATCCATATCGATGCATGTGAGAATTCCTCCTTTTCTAGGATACTTTTTTCTGTCCAAAACCACAGAAAGAGGCCTACAGAGATGAAGAAATAGGGACCTCCATCAAAGATTCGATTTTGATCTTCTAGGTTATGAAACATAATAGTGAAAAAACCCTTGGAGCCAAGTTGCAGTTCATACTATCCTTTCAGTCACCACCAGTGTTGTATCCATTTCACCAGACCTCGCTCAGAAGGATAGAGGCCTAAAAATTTACCAATCAGTGTCTAATCCCTCATGTATTGTTTATGATCTTCAATGTGAGGATTACTTATCACATACTTAGGATCCAGAGGCACTTGAGGGAGAGACGTCCACGGCTCCCATATGTGAGTCACTTTTACATGAGTTGGTCCTGGATCGATTTACATGGCTCATTCCTTCGTCGATCTATGAGAAAATAGAAGATTGTGTAGGTCCTGGGGAATATCAAAGGGTGGACACTTGAAACTCCCCCCTCTAGTTTATTTTGAAACTACGTGACTGTAGGAGGTGGCATGTGACAGCCATGGCTAGACCAGGCTGAGGGGTGGCCAAATTAATAAACCCTAAAGAGTTGTAGCCAAAACCCTAGAAAATTATTTCAAATTTACATCAATTAATATGGCTACAAAATGAAAATAATCAATTATTTTAATAGTAAAGAGAATTCCTTGAATAAAAACTATCAGTTATAAGTTTGACATTGAAGCCTCTACTTAGAAGAGAATTACCCAAAACATACATTTTCAATTTTCATGAGGGAATAAATAGGACATTCTTTTTTCTGGTTAAAAATGATATGTCAAAATCCTCATTAGTAGTTAGAAAAATCTATTCTATTAAGATTTATAAAGTTTGAGAACATAAGGACTTACTTAAAAGAAAACATTTATTTAGATTTTTGAACAACTAAAGGAAATGCTCAAATTATGAGCTTATTTGTGTATATAATCTTCCTACTCCTAATTAATTCATCCATGTTGACTAAGTGAAGTGAGATTTCTAGTGAAACCAACCAAATAACTAACTATTTGAATGGAATATACTTTCAATTTTAATTTTAAAACATAAACGTATGGATATTTGTAACTAAAAATAAAAATTTTATCCATACCCAAGGAAAAAGAAAAAAGTAACACTTACTCTTCCTGCTGATTCAAGGAAAACTGCAATAAGGTCTTCAAAATCATGAAAAATTACCTTCATTTCCTTGGTGAACAACTTTGCTTGATTCATCTCACTAAATTGATTTCCCATTATAATTGATTTATCTTTAAATGGTGCATGCTCATCATAATATTCTCCAATGTTTTGATCTTCAAATCCTTTAATTTATCCATTTATAAGACTACTGTTGAAAATTCCTATAAATGATAGAAAATATTTTCTTCATGTTCCTTGCTACTATATGAACAATCTTGTCTATGTTATGAAATTGATCTAAATCCTTCATTTTAGCAGTGTTCAAAAAGAAGATTAAAATATGGAAATTTAGACATCTTTTCTTGAAAATGGAAAAATTCATTACATATCAAATTTCTTGGAGCCTCATAATGTATTTGAAATTCACCATTATTGTCTTGAGAAGAAGAATCAGTTTTTCAAATAAAACCTTCACTTTTATCTTCCAAAGTAGACAAAAGAAATGCATCTTCTTGAAAATCTTCATGAATATGTTTATAACAACTATCTTTTTGTAACATCCTGCTCTTGTGCGCACTAAGTGAACTTATTCTTTGAGGACACTTTCTTGCAAGTGGTCCAAATTATTATACTTTTGGGCATTTGATTATGATTATGAGGAGTTATGAATTGCTGACATGTTATTTTGATGTATTGACATAGACAGGTGCTATTGAATCGGTTTTCCTGAGTGTGCAGAATTTTGGACCACGAGGATGCAAAGGCATCAATGAAACCACTTGGACTCCGGACCGAATCAAGGAGTGGACTATTGGGGTTTGATTATTGTATGTATGACATTTGTGCATCTGATTAGATGATATGATTATGGATATTTTTCTAACATGATTCGTTGATGATTGAGGATGATGATAGCTTGTCGACCAATCTCACATGTGGAGTAGAGGGGTCACGCAGGACTACCAAAGACGTTGAGGGAGAGGTGTGGACAACATCCCTACCAAAACCTACTAGCACTCTCTTCGTGGCTCAAACTGTTGGGTAATGATTACCTAGTTCGATAAGACCCATGATGTTGTGATGGCTGACTGTGACAGTCACTCACGATGATTCTAAGGGGCCCGCAATAAGGCAGGGGTCTTATTCCTTAGAGGCCCTTAGTCTCCCACAAGATCACCTGGCGGAGTATTGTCTACAGGGGTTTTGATGTCTACCAAGTCATTCAAGAGGAGAGTGACAACCTTGGAGCACGTAGTGCATCCTGAAGGGCAGGTCGTGCAAGAAAAAGGAAAAGAGGCGAGTGGCACCCTTGGAGAACATAGTGCATCCTGAAGGGCACGTCGCGCAAGGGAAACAGAATGGGGAGAGTGGCACCCTTGGAGAACCTAGTGTGTCCTGAAGGGAACTTCGCGTTGCTAATTAATAAATGAATGAACCTAGATAGCCTTAGAATGAATAATGTGATGAAAAAGTTTTAAAACAATTTCCCTAATAAAATGTCGCCTAGCCCAGGAAAATAAATTGTAGGTCTAAGTGATACTTGTGATAAAAAAAATACCTATTTATATAAAAATATAAATATAAATAAATAAATAATAATGATATTCATCATTAATCATGTGACGAGTAGGGGGTAAGTAATCCAATTAATTTATAAAAATATTTTGGGGGATAAAATTTAAAAGGGGTAAAAAGGGGAAATAATTGTTTTATCACATATGTTGATTAAAAATTTATCAATTAAAAAGGAAAAGGGGAAAAAGTTAATTTTCTACAGCTCCCAGTTTGAGTTTTAAATAAAAAGAGAAAGAGGGAAATTTAAAATAATTAGGAAACTAGGAAAAAGCAGAAAACATAAAAAGAAAGGGGAAACACAAGCAAAAAGAAGAAAGACTAACTTAGTAAGGTATCTAGCATTTAAGAAATTTCTAAATTAAACTCAACTAGTAAATTTGTAAGGGGGTAAGTCATTAAAATGTGTAAGGGAATATGGGGACACCTAGAAGCGATTCTAGGAATGATTTTAGGTGGGTGAGGGAAATAGGAGTAATTAATGAATGAATGAAATTAATTTATGGTGCAATGAAGGGGATGGGTGACACATGTATGGGGAGGATTTTTATGAATTAAATTATTGAACAATAAATTAAATGGGATTTTGGGNCTATATAAAGGAGGGAGGAGGAGGAGGAGAGGGATGGATCTCTTCTGTGATGCGTAATGTTACGCTGCAGAAATTTAGACTTGACTGACTTAGCTTGTGGGAGTTGGGATACCCATCTCAGTGAGGAGTGGTAGCTCGACCTTGCGAGGCAAGCTGGGAGCTAGTTTTTCTCTGGTTTAGTGTGCGTGGCCACTTTGTGGCTCAGGGGGCTAAGAGGGAAGAAGAGTACCCTTAGCGTTGGCTGGGAGGTACTGGTGAAGTCTCATCGATCAAAAAGTGAGAGCTGCACGGAACGCGCGGGACACGACTCAGAGCATGCGACTTGGGCTACAGTACGCTTGCTTGTATTCTACATGTTAGATTATTATAAACCTTATGCCTTCATTTCTGTATTTTTACCTGTGTAAAGAAGGTGTTGAACTTAGCAGTTTAATAGAGAACTTAAATTTCCTTAGCCTTAAGTTCGTTGCTTCACTTGATTCCCTTGGCAATCGATCCCTGAATGTTGTGACCATCCTATGGTTTTATTGATTTTGTGATGAGTTTGTGCTTCATACTTTGCCCTTGTCCCTATCTCATCAGTCCTCAACTAAAAAGTCAGCCAGGATCCAGATCGACGGTCGTCACTTCGGTGTTAATAGACCTATAAATCCTAACGCCCTTCTTTTATGTGCGTGGATGATGAGTGAAGGATGCTTCTGCCCAGTTGTCTGCCCCTATTGATTGTTCTTGTTTGATTGATGGTCATTGTGACTTCTAGCGATTGAGTACCTCTATTTCTGATTACCTAAACTCCAAAAACCCTTGCATCTCCTTGAAGGATTATCTTTGTTTTATCTTGATTGATAACCTTTGAGTTGAAGGCCCAATCTCTGTGTTTTGTATCTTGAATGCGTTTCATTGCTAGATATTGCTCTATATTTTTATATCTTGAATGCGGTTCATTGTCGGATATATATTTCTCTATGTTTTTGTATCTTGAATTAATTTCATTGTTGGATATTTGCTCTGCATTTTTGTATCTTGAATGTGTTTCATTGCCGGATAAATATTGCTCTGCATTTTTATATATTGAATGCGGTTCATTTCCGGATATATATTGCTCTACGTTTTTGTATCTTGAATGCATTTCAATGTTGGATATTTTCTCTGCGTTCTTTTGTCTTGAATGCATTTAATTTTCAGATAAATATTGCTCTGCACTTTTGTATATTGAATGTGTTTCATTATTGAATATTGCTCTGCATTTTTATATCTTGAATTTGGTTCATTGTCGGATATATATTGCTCTGTGTTTTTGTATCTTGAATGTGTTTCATGGCTGGATGTTGCTCTGCGTTTTTATATCTTGAATGTGTTTCATTGTCAGATATATTTCTCTGCATTTTTTTTTATCCTGATTGTGTTTTCATGGCTAGATATATTACTCTGCGATTTCCATCATTAAGACTGCAATCATTGCATGTTATGTCTGTGATTTTCCAATTGTTACCTAGTGAGTTTGGCCACCTATTATGACTACGATTTGCCAATTGTCACCTGGCAATTTGGGCCATTGGTTATGAATACGATTTGCCCATTTATTAACCTGGCAATTTTTCCATTTAATCACTGTGTCTTCATGTCTTTATTAACCTGGCGATTTTTCTATTTAATCTTTGCATCTTCTTGTCTCTTTTCCATCATTTTCATTGCCCACCCTGCCCTCTACATGCAATGTAATGTATCATTTCATATGCTATCAGAGCCAGGTTCAACCCGCGATTTAGGATCACTATGGATTTTGTTGATATCATATTTGATTATAATATTGCTAATTAAGTTTACTTGTATTCATGCAGGTAATCATGGTTAGAGGAAATCGCAGAGGCATACAACGAGGTGCTAGAGGAGGAGGTGTGGCACCTCAATTAGCATCCATGCCTGAAGGGTCTAACCCCCAGGGAGACGAACAAGTTGTCGGGCAGGAGCAGATAGCGGTGGGTGATGTGGTTTGGCTGATGAGGTATTTCTAGCAGATGTTTGAGGCATTGATCATCCATTTGGATAGAGATGAGGCTAGGGAACTGGTATCTCTTGAGTGTCCACCACGCGCTCTGGTTGGTACTGGTAGCATTCACCGTGAAATCGAGAAGGTAAAATTTCCCGAGTTATTTGGTGCCCCAGACGGCGCAGCCACTGAGGCATGGTTGGATAATTTGGTGATGTTCTTTACATTTCACAACTATACCTCCAACATGAAGGTCTACATGGCAGTCTTTCAACTAAAGGGGAGCGCTCTTTTATGGTGGAAGATGCTCCTGCCACAACTAAACATGGTCGTCGAAGACATTTCATGGAAACTATTCAAGGAACGGTTCTGAGAGAGGTACCTATTAGAGGAGTTTATTGAGCGTCAGCTCAACAAGTTCAATGCCTTACGACAGGGCGGTCGTACGGTGCCTGAGTATGAGGCCCTTTTTATGGAGCTGCTTCTGTATGCTCTGCATCTTAATATTGAGAAACTTAAGGTCAACAGGTTCATATTCGGACTTAATGGAAGCATACATGAAAAGGTTAGGATTATGATGCCTCATACCTTGCATGATGTCGTCTAGAAGGCCCTCATAGCAGAGGAGGATCTTATCAGCGAGGGTTAGAGGAAGGCTCTAGTGAGACCAACAGGGAAAGTGTCATTTGGTGCGTTGTAACATGAGACACCAGCTAGACAGATGCCAAGATATCGTGGCTTCTAGAGAGGATCCACTTTCACGACACCTCGACAACCAGTGCCTCAGTAGCGGACACCTTATCAGGGACCACAACATCAGCAGCAGCGTCGACCACAGCAGCAGCAATTTAGGCTTGTTCAGCAGAATAGACCAGGATTCTAGCTCGGTGAGCTATCATATTCTAGTTCGGGTACCAGGAGTACTTGATCGAAGAAGGGGTGTTGGACGTGTGGGGAGCCACACTACCAGTGCAACTTCCTAGTGGAGAGGAATAGAGCATCTGGATCAACCAGACCCATTAACGTGAGAGATTTGGGAAAGGCCCATCATATTCATGCAATGGTGAATAACCACCAGGAAGAGCACCAGTCGACTATGCTTGAGACGTCAGGTACCATCATTGACCAGACACTTATTATTTTGATAGATCTTGGTGCTACCGAGAGTTTCATTTCTAGTGCAGCGCTAAAAAGGATTAAGGTAAAGGTAGTCAAATAGGATGAGTTTATCTTTGTAGATATGGATTCAGGAGCCAAACAAAAGGTTGGAGGAAAGGTTATGGGTTGTACCCTTAACTTGGGAGAGTTTGTCACCAGGGCCAACCTGTACGTCATGATCTTAGGATATTACAACAACATGATTGGTATGGACTGGTTGTAATCGCATGAGGCGATACTCAACTGTAAGATGAAATGATTGAGCTTGGTCGATGATGAGGGACAAAGACACGTGATTGTAGGATGACACCAGGGATTTTCTCTGAGTTTCATCTCTTCCTTGTAGCTATGGAAGACCGTGTGCAAGGGATGTAAGCTTTATGCGATCATTGTGTTAAACGAGAAGGGAGTAGCGGAAGGTCTATAAGACCTTCCGGTGGTGAGAGAGTTTGCAGACATATTTCTGGAGGAGTTACCTGGGATGTCATTGGAGAGGGAATTGGAGTTTACCATAGACCTAAAATAGAGGACTGAACTAATAGAGAGAACGCCTTATCATATTTCGACCCCGGAGTTACAAGAGTTGAGAATGCAACTGTAGGAGTTGTTGGACCTAGGACTTATATGTCTGATTGTGTCATCGTGGGGTGTGCCTGTGATTTTCATAAGAAAGAAGGATGGATCGTGGAGGCTCTACATTGAATATCATCATTTGAACAAGGCAACGATCAAGAATCGGTATCCCTTGTCAAGGATTGATGATCTGTTCGATCAGATGAAGGGTGCGATGATGTTCTCAAATATCGATTTGCGATCAGGGTATCACCAGTTACATATCAAGGAGTATGACATCCCTAAGACCGACTTTAATATGAGGTTTTTTCATTAAGAGTTTACTATTTTACCGTTTGGACTCACAAACGCCCCAGGGGTATTTATGAGTAGGATGAACGGGGTGTTCCGCGAGTACTTGGACAAGTTTGTCCAAATTCATTGACGATATTTTGATTTACTCTCGGACGATGGAGGAGAATGACGAGAACATGGGCTTGGTACTACAGTGTCTGTGAGAGAACAAACTGTATGGAAATTTGTCCAAATTTTCATTTTATCAATCGAATATTCACTACTAAGGGCATGTCATCTCCAGTGAAGTTATCATTGTGGATCCAGCAAAGGTCGAGGCTATTATGGAATGGCCTACGTCGACGAATGTTCCGGAAGTGTGTATCTTCATGGGTTTAGCAGGATAGTATCAACAGTTCGTCGAGGGATTTTTGAAGATAGAAAATTCAATCACGGAATTGTAGAAAAATAACAAGAAGTTTGTTTGGACCGAGAAATGCACAGAATATTTTCAGAGGCTCAAAGAGTTGTTGACAACAACACTGATACTAAAGGTCCCTGACATGGATGTGGACTTCTTGGTATGCATTGATGCATCCAAGGAAGACTTAGGTGGATTCTTGATGCAAGATGGTCGACTGATCTCTTACATATCGAGGAAACTAAGAAGGCATGAGGAGAACTATGCAACGCATGATTGGGAGTTGTTAGCCTTTGTTTATGCCTTGAAGGTTTGGAGACACTACCTAGTTGGACAAAAATTTGAACTAAATACGGACCACTCTGGACTACAACACATCTTTATGCAAAGCAACTTGAATGCGCAACAACGGAATTGGTTGGAACTGCTTAGAAAGTACGATTTATAGATTTCTTACATAATAAGAACAGTGAACCGAGTGGCAGATGCATTGAGTCAGAGACCAAGCATCTTTTTGTTGTTGCCTCTTAAGATGAATCTACGTGAAAAGATTCTAACATTACAGTGTGACGATGAATGGTACAAAGAGGTCAAGGATTTTATCAGACAAAACACAATGACGATACCAATATTTGAAGCATTTACATTTGACAACGATGGATTATTGAGGTTTAAAAATTGAATTTACGTACCACCGAACGACGAGTTGAGGATCTTGATCCTAAATGAGGCTCATAGAGCAGTATACATGGCTCACCCGAGAGTCGCAAAGATGAGGTCGGTCCTTAAACCTTTATTCTTATGGAAAGGAATGAAAGCAAACATCGTCAACTTTGTGGCCAGATGTCTAGAATGTCAACAGGCAAAGGCCAAACATAGACATCTAGCAGGATTACTGCAACCACACGCTATTCTGGAATCGAAATGGGAGGTTAGTTCAATGAATTTTATTGTTGGATTGCAACTGACGGCAAGGAAACACGACTCGATTTTCATAGTACTCAACACTCTGACGAAGAGTGGTCATTTTATTCTTGTGCATATGACGTATCAGGAACCTGAAATAGCTAGAGTTTTCATCAGTGATATTGTGAGGCTACATGGTGTGCCTAAGAGGATTATATCTGATTGAGGATCGATGTTTACTGGATGATTTTGGACTAGTTTCCAAGAGGCCTTGGGAACCCAACTTAACTTTAGTATTGTGTATCACTCGAAGACTGACGGACAGACCAAATGAATGAAACAAACCTTGGAGGACATGTTGCGCATGTACATGATGGACCAACAAAAGTGTTGGGAAGAATTCTTGCCACTGGTGGAATTCGCTTATAACAACAGTTACCAAAGCACCATTAAGATGGCACCTTTCAAGTTTCTTTATGGGTGACCATATCAGACGCCTTTGAGTTGGGATAGACTTGAGGATAGGGTCCTGGTGGGACCAGAAGTGATCCAAGAAATGGAAGAGAAAATGAAAACAATAAGACAAAGGATTAAAGAAGCACAGGATTGACAAAAGAGTTATGTCGATGTGCACCATGTCAACCGTAGTTACGAAGTTGGAGATCGAGTCTTCTTGCAGGTAAAACTGCATAAGAGTTTGATCAAGTTTGGAAAGGGAGATGAACTCTTTCCTAGGTTCGTGGGACCTTTCGATATTGTGGAGAGGAAGGGGCCCATGGCCTATCGACTAGCCTTGCCTGATTCTTTGAGGCATTTGCATGATGTTTTTCACGTATTTGTTTTGAGACATTATATTAATGATCCTACACATGTTATTGACATGAGTTCCTTATAGGTATCGTACGAGGGGGCACTCACGAATGAGTCGATCCGCATCCTATATCATTACATTTTCTAGCTACGACATCGAACAATAGATCAGGTCAAGGTCCAGTGGGACAACTATAGTCTGCACTCGATGACCGAGGAGGATGCATATGATATGCACCAACAATTTCCATTTTTGTTTGATAGATAGACTTATGATACTGTGATACACATTATTTCGGCACTTATATACTGTGAAACTTCAAGATGAAGTTTAGACCAAGAGGGGGTGTATGTAACAACCCTCTCTTGTGCGCACTGAGCGAACTTATTCTTTGAGGACACTTTCTTGCAAGTGATCTGGATTATTATACTTTTGAGCATTTGATTATGATTATGAGGCATTATGAATTGATGACATGTTATTTTTCTATATTGACATAGACAGGTGTTATTGACTCAGTTTTCCTGAGTGTGCAAGATTTTGGACCTCGAGGATGTCGAGGCATCGATGAAACCACTTGGACTCCAGATCGAGTCGGGGAGTGGACTATTGGGGTTTGATTGTTGTATATATGACATTGTCCATCTGATTAGATGATATTATTATGCATATTATTCTGACATGATTCATTGATGATTCAGGCTGACGATAGCTTATCGACCAGACTCACATGTGGAGTAGACGGGTCGCACATTAATACCAAAGATGTTGAAGGAGAGGTGTGGACAAAATCCCTGCCATAGCCTAATAGCACTCCCGCCATGGCTCGAACTGTAGGTTAACAATTACCTAGTTCGATAAGATCCACAATTTCATGAGGGCCGACTGCGACATTCGCTCACGATGATTCTAACGCATGCGTAATAAGGCAGGGGCCTTATTCCTTAGAGTCCCTTAGTCCCCCATAATATCACCTGGTGTAGTATTCAATCCAGGGGTTTTGATGTCCACCAATTCATTCAAGAGGCAAGTAGCACCCTTGGAGCACGTAGTGCGTATTGAAGGGCACATCGTGCAAGGGAAACAAAATGGGGTGAGTGGCAGCCTTGGAGAACCTAGTGTGTCCTGAAGGGCACGTCGCGTTGACAATTAATAAATGAATGAACCTAGATGGCCTTAGAATGAATAATGTGATGAGAAAGGTTTAAAAAAAATTCCCTAATAAAATGTTGCCCAGCCTAGGAAAATAAAGTCTAGGTCTAAGTGATACTTGTGATAAAAAAAATACCTATTTATACAAAAATATAAATATAAATAAATAAATAATAATGATAATCATCATTAATCATGTGACGAGTAGGGGGTAATTAATTCAATTAATTTACAAAATTCTTTTGGGGGATAAAATTTAAAAGGGGGAAAAAGGGGAAATAATTGTTTTATCACATATGCTAATTAAAAAATTATTAATTAAAAAGGAAAAGGGGAAAAAGTTAATTTTCTACACATGCCAATTTGAGTTTTAAATAAAAAGGGAAAGAGGGAAATTTAAAAGAATTAGGAAACTAGGAAAAAACAGGAAACATAAAAAGAAAGGGGAAACAAAAGGAAAAAGTAGAAAGACTAACTTAGTAAGGTATCTAGCATTTAAGAAATTTATAAATTAAACTCAACTAGTAAATTAGTAAGG
Source organism: Picea sitchensis (assembly GCA_010110895.2). Taxonomy (NCBI): domain Eukaryota; kingdom Viridiplantae; phylum Streptophyta; class Pinopsida; order Pinales; family Pinaceae; genus Picea; species Picea sitchensis. Next base: position 51,508 of record SNQJ01S0039949.1, read on the forward strand.
GGGTAAGTCACTAAAATGTGTAAGGGAATATGGGGACACCTAGGAGCGATTCTAGGAATGCTTTTAGGTGGGTGAGGGAAATAGGAGTAATTAATTAATTAATGAAATTAATTTATGGTGCAATGAAGGGGATGGGTGACACATGTACGGGGAGGATTTCTATGAATTAAATTATTGAACAATAAATTAAATGGGATTTTGGGGAAGTAAATGAATTAGAAACTCTATATAAAGGAGGGAGGATGAGGATGATGGATCTCTTCTATGATGTGTAATGTTACGTTGCATAAATTTAGATTTGACTGACTTAGCTTGTGGGATTTGGGATACCCAGCTTGGTGAGGAGTGGTAGCTCGACCTTGGGAGGTGCATTGGGAGAGATTTGTTCTTTTGTTTAGTGTGTGTGGCCCCTTTGTGGCTCGGGGAGCTAAGGGGGGAGAAGAGTACCCCTAGCATTGGTTGGGAGGTACTGGTGAAGTCTCATCAGTAGGAAAGTGGGAGCTACATGGAGCGTGTGGGACATGACTCGGAGTGGGAAGCTTGGGCTACGGTACGCTTGCTTGTATTCTGCATGTTAGATTATTATAAACCTTACGCCTTCATTTCTGTATTTTTAACTGTGTAAAGAAGGTGTTGAACTTAGCAGTTTAATCGAGAACTTTAATTTCCTTAGCCTTAAGTTCGTTGCTTGAATTGATTCCCTTGGAAATCGATCCCTGAATGTTTGCTTTGCGTTTTTGTATCTTGAATGTGTTTCATTGTCGGATAAATATTGCTCTGCGTTTTTGTATCTTGAATGTGTTTCATTCCTGGATATTGCTCTGCATTTTTATATATTGAATGTGGTTCATTGTCGAATATATATTGCTCTACGTTTTTGTATCTTGAATGTGTTTCATTGCTGGATGTTTCTCTATGTTTTTATATCTTGAATGTGTTTCATTGACGGATATATTGTTCTATGTTTTTTTTATCCTGATTGTGTTTTCATGGCTAGATATATTACTCTATGTTTGCCATCATTAAGACTACAATAGTTTCATGGTATGCCTGCGATTTTCCAATTGTTACTTGGCAAGTTTGGCCACTTGTTATGCCTGTGATTTAACAATTGTCACCTGGCAAGTTGGAACACTGGTTATGATTGTGATTTGCCCATTTATTAGCATGGCAATTTTTCCATTTAATCACTACGTCTTCATGTCTTTATTAACCTGGTGATTTTGGTATTTAATCTCTGTGTCTTCTTGTCTCTTTTCCAGCCTTGTCATTGAACACCCTGCCCTCTGCGTGCGATGTAATGTATCGTTACATTTTTTCAAATTCATCATCATAAAAATTCATTTTCCCCGTTATGAAAATTACTTAAAACATTTATGCAAAAAACGTTTTCCCATTCATTATCATTTTGTTGATTTAGAATATTTAAAGAGTCTTTTTGTTTCTAAGCAGTATGAATTACGGAATTATACATATCTGATTTGTTTTGTTCATCTTCTTCTGTTTGCTCCTCTATATCCAGATTCTAATTCTTTATTTGACCAAGAAGCTTCCCACAAACCCATAAATTATTCTCTATCTCCTTAGCATCAATGAACATTTGTTCCAAAGTTGGAGACTTCATTTCTTTGAGATAAAATGGCTAATCAAGATGAAATTATAATGTATATTACGCCTTAGCAGCAGCTGCAGAAGGTCGAATATCAATAGAAAAATTTTGAAAGACATTTTCAAATATTATGTTTAACCTTGTAACAGTTTCATCATTTCTTCCTTTTATAGTATAAAACTTAGAAATATATTGATGATGAATTTCCTTTCATCCCATTTGTGCAAGAAAAGATTATGATAACCAATCCAAGAATTAATAGAATCAGTTGTTAAATATCTAAACCATATTTTAGCTTCTCCTTTCAAATACCGAGTTAACATTCTCATAAAGACATCCTCATGTTGAATATCTAAGCAATTTGTGAAATTTTCAAAGGCTATCATGTGCTTTTCTGCTGAAATATCATCTTCTCCATTGAATCTAGGAAGATATTTGAAAATTTTGGGAGGTAAATCATGAAGGACATATGACAACTTAAGAGGTTTATACCTATTTATAGCCCAAGGATGCATCTTTGCAGGATGTTCATAAGGCATATTAGTTTCTATAAGATTTTATATATAAGTCTCATTCTCAATTGATTTACAAGACTGACTATGCTTTGGAATAATAGGGATTAGGAAATTTTGTTCAAGAAAAATTTCAAAAGATACTCATACAAGTGTCTCATTATTATTTACAAAAAGTAATAATGAAGAGAGCTTGTCTTCTTGAAGAACACAAGAATAAGTTGGGGTTTCTTTTTTTAAGAAAAAAAATGATATTTTGAAAGCATGACCCGCTAATTGTACAAAAGAACAACAAACCTTTTTTAGATGTATAAGAAAGAATAGTAAATAACCAATCAATAGATACAAAATTTCTTGAAATAAACTTACCAATTGATACTTGATCATTTTACAATGATATTTCATTTCTTTGTCAACGGGATTCATTTCCTAGTGGAGTCTTTGAAAATATGATTAGAATTGCAATGGATTCAGCAGGTGAAAACTTGATTAGAAGATAAGATTGAAATTCTTATGCAACCTATTGTATGACTCTCATTCACTAGCGAAAATCAGATATAATCTTTATCATACCCTATGGAAAATATTTTGAACCTTCATTCCCTGGCAATGATGCCAAAAAGATGTTGTAACTTGAGGTGGTTCCTGGCTGCTTATAAACCATGCCAAGACATCTTGAAACCTACTTTTAACCTCAAGTTGGCTCTTAGGTTTATAGGGTGTTCTCTCATTATATTTAAGAATTTTGGCTACCTACTGTCACTAAGCATCAACTCTCATCATTAAGTTCAGGTGAGAGATTTGACTCAATTAAATAGAAGGATAAACATAGTTAAGAATAAAATGACAAAATACTAGGATTAAGGAACTATAAGTCTCTCAAATCAAAGGCCTAATCCATTTGGAAAGGATTCTCATCCAACAAAGCACAAATATGATAATGAAAGATGGAAGAAAAGGAGAAGAACATTAAATCTCAGGTTCAACAAAGAGTTAGGAAGTCTTTGTTGGTTTATGATGAAGAAAGGATGAATTATTGGGCATTAGCCAATGGATCCAACAAAAGATAAATGCATGGGCTGGGAATAAATTATGAATCCAACACAAAGGAATTTAAATAAAATAATTTGCAGATGTATACACATTTCTACAAATCAGTCAAACATATAAGAAAGTGGTGGTGGTCATACCCAATTCTTGTCTCCAAATTATAAATGAAAGAAAGAACATACATGAATTAAAAGCAGCTTAATACATGAAATAGAGAATAAAACAATGCTTTATATAAATGAGAGATGAATCCAATACATTAAGTTCCCTAGCTTAGAGATTTATAAAGAATGGCCCATCAGGATCATTACAAAAAAACACACAGTCTTCACTTGTCTTAATAATCTCCTAACCTTCTCTTCCCTATGAAGTCTCCAGTTGCTTCTTCTATAATCCTTTAATGCTATTATGATGCCTTAAAATTTGCTATTTTCTGATATAAATCAATTATTACAAGTTTTTTTACAACAATTTCACAGGAAAAAATAGCTTATACAATTACCCCGCACTGTGAAACTTGTTGTAAGAAACTAATAAAATATTATTTAAATGGACAATATGAACCAATATTGTAGAAACTGCTATGTATAAATAGAACAAACTAATAATGATTAATCATGAAAATGTACATTTGCATGATTAACACATAACAAGAAAATATCAGAGAGAATCTTATAGAAACCTTGTAAATTTGATCTTCTATGAGTGACAAGACTTTTGTATGATCTAACTTGATAACTAACTCGAACTTGAACCAAAACTGATAGAGATTTCAACTATTGTGATTTTGGCATAATAAGTTTTCATCATTGCATTAGAACATGTCAACTTATATTTGGCTATGGAGTGAACCTTTTGATGATGATAACAAATATAAATGAGTGTTAAATTGAACTTATCATAATATTCACATACATACACCTGACTATACATGTGTCTTCATTTTGATGATCTGGCGTTATAACTTGATGCAGCTTGGCGGGTTCATTTTTCATTAGGCCATGTCATATTTCTATTGGACACATGGAAATCTTTGATTTGATGACACATGGCATGTTCCGATTGAATGACACATGGTCATGTATATGGAAGACATTGATTTGAAGGTGTAGATGATACATATGAATAATACATCACCTATATTGTCAAGTCACGTGTCTTGCTTTATAAGCGAAAGGATATTTTCTGCGGGGGGTTATTCATGGTTTTGAAAACCACTCGGGGAGGGGTCACAGTGGATTTAATGATTTACATGTCACATAAGTTGAAACCACCCTTTGATTCCTCGGGGGGTCACACTTTTATTAAACATCAAATGGTCGGGGGGGTGGTGCATTGTGGACCCTAGATTTCATGTGATAGCGCGTGATAATCCTGCATGTAACCAAACTTTATTAATACATAAAATTACAATATAAATACAAAATATTAAAATTTTAAAACCAAATTTAAAACTAAAACTATATATCAAAACTACATTATATTAAAATTAATACAAAAGTGTGAAAAACAAAACTAAAGTTAATATTTATTGAACACTATTATTTACAAAATATTTTAATCTAAAATAAATAAAACCTAAGATTAAATAAAATATAACAACTAAAAACAACCTATTTAACTAATTAACACCTACTTAGAATTAATTAACATAAAAAAAAAAATTATTAAAAAAATAGATAATATTACAACAAGTATAATGGATTACAATACTAGTCACTTAATATTATTAGATCGAAGGGTAATTTCCAAACGACATCCGTGGCATCCTCTCTATGTATTGATCATCATCTCAAACTCAAAGACAAAGAATAATAGCATAGGAGAAGGAATACCACTAACAAAACTTCATATGATTTTCATATAAAATGGCAAGAATCCATTCCCCTCCTCCAAGTATGATTATTATCAGGGATAATTTTAAGGATGAAAATTTATATTAAAATGTAGAAACATGGGTTAATATTACTAGTCCTTAATATGCAAAATGTAAAATGTTTGGCGATAGTTTCGTAAAAATGTTCAAATTTCTAAGGATTTTATATAGTTTCTGTAAAATTTTGGCGATTTTTAAGGTAAAATAATTTTATTCTATGGAATTTGGGCAAATCCTTTTTTAGAAAAAACGGAAATTGGCAAATATTTTTTTGGGAAAACCCATGGAAAATTAGCCCATTAGCTAAAGTTAGCCCATAAAACCATCTATGATTATTACATTTTAATATACGTTATTAAGTGTGTGCAATTCTATGTGAACAACTTATCATATTTCATATACTTCCTAGCATGGCATTACAATAATGGGCTTAATGTTATGTTATGGGATTGGATTATTCTATACTTTATGTTAGTATTTGGTCGTGGAAGAGATCATTTCTTTCTACTCTTTTAAAACATTGATTTGATTTGGCATTTCAAGGTCCAAGTTACAACCTAATTTCTTTGAAGAGACAAAAGCAATTATTAATTAAGGGGTAGCCACATGTGAAGTTTAAGAATTAGGAGAACCTTTGCTATATTTCTTGTATTGGGAGGGGATCTTTCTACTATGTGATATGTGATAGAGTGAGGGAGTTACCAAAGTGAATATTATCATCTCTTTCTAAAATCAATATATGTCTTTTTAAATAATGACAAGTTTTAAAAGACTTGAGTGATGATGATGATGATTAACGTCCACTGAGACCAATTGATCTTGGACCTTATTAAGGTAAGAGATTACTTCAATTTCTTTAAAATTTTATTTCTATGCTAAAAAATCATTGAGAGAAGCGTTCCAACATCACCATAGTTTTGATGACTTGGGAGGTAAGGAAGGTTTGTATTGTGTAATATATTTTAAAATTGGGATCTAATATGGGTATATGCAAGGAAATCTAAGAGGAATTGTTTTTCATCTTCTACCTTCTTAGTGTCACAAAGATGATAGATTCTTTCATCCCATGGTGTTTTGGGAGTTGTCCAAAGCCCAAGTTCACTATGTAGCTCATGAGAGTTTGTTCTTATTTTAGCAATGTTGATTTTCTTCTTTGCACTTATCAAAACTGAGAGGTAATTTTGATCTTTTAAATTAGGATTGACCACCTCCTTGTAGTATCTTAATTTCCTTTTATCCACTAATTAGTTATCACACCCCATATTCTCCTCAAATTTAGAAGTGATATTATTTGTAATATTATCGATATTATGCACGATGGCTTCTTCTTGTATTCCCCAATGATTTAGCCAAGTTTTGGCATCTTTATGCCATCCTCGCTTGAGCCGCTAGTGGTTTTGGCTAGATTTTGAAGCAATTTTGGGGGCTCTCCTATTATCCATGTTGTTTATCTTGTTATTGTACATTAAGTATCTAATCATAGAAATTCTCTCAATGGAGGAAAGACTTTCTTCTATGAGGAGGATATGATAGGGTGCATTTCCCTTAATTTTGAGATTATAAGTTCTAAAATTCTTTTGGATCATCCTACCACAGCCTACTAGCACTCTCGCCATGGCTCGAACTATAGGTTAACGTTTACCTAGTTCGAGAGGACCCATGATGTCGTGAGGGAAGACTGCAACAGTTGCTAATGATAATTCTAAGGGGCGCACAATAAGGCGGGGGCCTTATTCCTTAGAGGCACTTAGTCTCCCACAAATTCACCTGGCGGAGTATTGACTCCAGGGGTTTTTTTTGTCTACCAAGTCAGTCAAGAGGCAAGTGGCACCCTTGGAGCACGTGGTGCGTCCTGAAGGGCACGTCGTGAAATAAAAATGGAAAGAGATGAGTGGCACCCTTGGAGCACGTAGTGCGTCCTAAAGGGCACGTCGCGCAAGGGAACAGATGAGGCGAGTGGCACCCTTGGAGCACCTAGTGCATCCTGAAGGGCACGTCGCATTGTTAATGATAAATGAATGAACCTATATGGCCTTAGGACGAATAACTTGATAAGAATTTTTAAAACAATTTCCCTAATAAAATGTCGCCCACCACAAAAATTTATGCTCTAGGTCTAAATTATGCTAGTGGTAAAATTTTATCTTTTAAAAAAAAAAATATATATATATATATACAAAATAAAAATAAAAACAAAATAAATAATAATTACAAGTTTCGTTAAATCTTGTAACAAGAAGGGGGTAAGCAATTTAAATGATTCATAAAAATCTGTTAGGATAAAATTTAAAAAGGGAAATAATTGTTTTATTATTTTATGATCATTTAAAATTTATTAATTAAAACGGGAAAAGGGAAAAAGTTAACTTCCACACCTACCATTTTGAGTTCTAAATAAAAAGGGGAAAGAGGAAATCTAAAATAATTAGGAAACTAGGAAAAAGAGGGAAGAATAAAAAGAAAAGGGAAACACAAGGGGAAAAGCAGAAAGTCAAACTTAGTAAGGTATCTACCATTTAAGAAATTTCTAATTTTAAACTAAACTAGCAAATTAATAGTGGGGAAAGACATTAAAAACTGTAAGAGAATTTGGGGACACCTAGGAGTGACTCTAGGTGGGTGAGGGAAATAAGGGTAATTAATTAATTAAAGAAATTAATTTATGGAGGAATGAAGGGGATGGGTGACACTTGTACGGGGAGGATTTTTAGGATTTAATTTATTAAAAATTAAATTAAATGGGATTTTGGGAAGGTAAAGGACTTGGAAACTCTATATAATGGAGGGAGGAGAAGGATGAAGGATCTCTTTTGTTTGGGTAACGTTACGCTGCAGAAATCTCTACTTGACTGACTTAGCTTGTGGGAGTTTGGATACCCACCTCGGTGAGGAGTGGTAGCTCAGCCTTGTGAGGCGAGCTAGGAGCTAGTTGATTCTTTGGTTAGTGTGTGTGGCCCCTTTGCGGCTCGGGGTGCTAAGGGGGAAGAAGAGTAACCCTAGCATTGGCTGCGAGGTACCGGTGAAGTCTCATCGGTCGGCAAGCAGGAGTTGCACAGAGCGCGCGGGACATCAACTCAGAGCGGACGATTTGGCAACGATATGCCTTCTTTTATTTCTACATGGTAGAATGTTAGTATGAATTATGTTTTTAGTTATGTATGCTTAATCAAGTAAAGAATATGTTAGTCTTAGCGTTCTAGTTGATGACTAAAATTTCCCATAGCCTTAGCTGGATGATTGATTGATTTCCCACGGCCTTCGATTCCCGACATGTCTTGACCATCCTATGGCTTTTGATTGTGATTGATTGTGTTCTATTTTTTCTTCGTCCCTAGCTGATCAGTCTGTGCTTGAGAAGTCATCTAGGAGCCTGATCTACAGTCGTCACTTTGGCATTAATAGACCTATGGATCTCAATGCCCTTTTGTTTGTGCGTGGATGATGGGAGAAGGATGTTCCTGTCAGTCATCCACCTTTGATGGTGGTCCTTGGCTAATGATTCACCTTATGCCCTGATGCATTTATTTAACCCTGCAAATGTGATTGTTGGCGTACTTTTTCCTTAAACTTGGCTTGCTTATATCTCGTCATTATCTCATTTTTACCCTGTTGTTATATATGGATGGATCAATTTGACCCTGTGTTTTTATTCTTGGACAATTTATAACTCTACGTTTTGTATTGAAGGATAAATTTTAACCTTGCATTTTTATCCTTAGATAAATTATAATCTGTGTTGGATTAGTATCCTGGTAATGTAAAAGACTTAATCCTAGTCTGCATTTTTTTTTATATATATTGGTATCTGGTCTGTAAAAGATTTAATTTCACTCTGTGTTTTTTTTTTATTGGCATTGTGGAAATAGAAAAACCTTTTAATTTCTAAGTCTGTGTTTATAATTGGTACACTAGAATTGGATACGTTGGTGTTATTTCTCATCCTCCATTGGTTGGTATCTTAGCAGTGGACAAACAAAATAAATTCTTGTCTACGTTTTTGGGGATCCTAGAAATTAAAAAAAAAAAACACGTCTTTGTTATCTTGGCCTACGTTTTTTCTTGGGCTGTGATTTTTCATGCTTTAAATCAATGAAAAATGTTTCTTTTATATCCCTGTCTGCGTTTGTTGGGTATCCCAAGTGAATGAAAACGTTTTTCATCGTCTGCGTTCCTTGTTGTTACCACGACTTGACTATCCACGATTTTTCTTCCAATCGTTTGCCTGAGTGGTTGCTATCACGCCCATGATTGGTTTTGCTTAAAAAATTGACTATGTTGTTGTTGGAAATGCCCACGATTGTTGCTTAAAACATTGATCGTGTTGTTGTTGGAAATGCCCATGATTTTGCCTAAAACATTGATTGTGTTGTTGTTGGAATCGCCCACGTTTGTTTTGCTATTCAATTCATAAATTTACTCGCTAGAATGACCACGGTTGATAATTAAAAAAATGACTATGTTGTTGTTGGAATCGACCACGTTTTTATCCATTCAATCCATAATTGAATTGCAGTAATGACCACGATTTTGCCACTATTTGTACACTGTGTTTTTGTTGATTTTTCTATAGTGAGTTAAATGGTCAACAGATTCATTCTGATTGACTAAATTCCATACCGAATTAAATGGTTAACAGTTAGGTAAATCACCTTGTTATTGCTCTATTATTGTTATGTTAACATTCATGTATACTATCTTGTTATTGCTAAATTAATTTTTATGTTAATCATTATGTAATTGCCTCGTTAACTGTTGTATTAATTGTTATGTAACTACTATGTTAATTCCTTGTTGAATTGCTCCAGAAATGTTAATAGTTAGTAGTTTCCTTCTCAGTGTTAATGGACTGCTAGTATTGTTAGTTCGGTCAATATAGTTAGACTACATGTTGAGGTTTAAATTGTTCATAAGGGATATAATGGTAGAGTTCTACTTTAACTTGTTAATGTTGCTATTTAAGTTAATGACTTGTTATAACATAGATGTGCCTTGTCTAGAATGGAAACTCATGTTAAAATAGATTGTAATCATTAACTAGATTAGACTGGGTGATTGGTTGGGTGAGGATGATGTCACGTATTGGCTTGTGACATCCCTTGCCTTCATCCTCTGACGTTTCGTCAACCAATTATTGGGTTACGGGTGTGGTTTCCTCTCAGTATTCGGTTCCTAGTGCCTCAGAGTTTTCTTGAGTCTTGGTCCCTTTTGTTTTGCACCAGGGTTATTGATGTGCCTCTCATCTAGGGATGGCATGGTCCCTGATGAGGAGATCATGGCGTGCCCTATGGGTTAGCGACAAATGATAGCTTGGTCGGAGTCGGTGCCTACCATGTGAGTGTGGCTAAGCGTCGTATGTTTACTTGGGCGCATGTGTTGGTTCACGCACCTTGAGGTTCTAGTCTTGTTCGTCAACGTCGTTATGTCGGGAAGGGGAATTGGTCCCTTAGCTTGTAGGTGTGTCTTGTTTCATTGGGTGGTTAGTCATTACCTCTAGTTATTTTGTGCCTGTTTTGCCCGGTTTCCCTTGTGCATGTGCGTGATGTTGTAGTTTCCTATTGTCTGGGTGCGTGCTTCTGTTCGTCGTCTGTGGTGTGGTCAAACTTTTTTCATCGTTTCCTTATTTCCCCTTAATTCTTAAAAAAAAAAAAAAATTGGCTTCGCCCATGGCCGTAACAGTGGGGTTGTTACATATGGTATCGGAGCGAGGTTCAACCTACGACTTGGGATCACTACAGCTTTCGTTGATATGATTTGATTATAATGTTGTTAATTGAGTTGACTTGTATTCGTGAAGGTAATCATGGTTAGAGGAAGATGTGAAGGCAGACAATAAGGTGCTAAGGGAGGAGGCGTGATGCCTCCAGTAACATCCACACCTGAGGGGTCTAACCCCTAGGGAGATGAACAGGTTATCGGGCAGGAGAAAATAACAGTTGGTGATGTGGTCGGAATGATGAGATATTTTCAGTGCATTTCTGAGCCACTGATCAGGCGTTTGGATAGAGATGAGGCCAGAGCGTCGATACCCCCTGAGTGTCCACCGCACACTCTGTTTGGTACTGGTAGCATTCACCGTGAACTCGAGAAGGTCAAATTTCCTAAGTTTTTTGGTGCCTCGGATAGCACATCCACCGAGGCATGGTAGGAGAATATGGTGATGTGATTTTCACTTCGCGACTATACCTCCAACATGAAGGTTTGCATGGTAGTCTTTCAACTAAAGAGGAGCACTCTTCTATGGTGGAAGATGCTCCTGCCAAAACTGAACATGGTTTTCGAAGATGTGTCATGGGAACTGTTCGAGGAGAGGTTCCAAGAGAGGTACCTATCAGAGGAATTCATTGAGGGTCATCTCAATGAGTTCAACTCTTTACAACAGGTGGTCGTACAGTTCCCGAGTACGAGGCTCGTTTTATGAAGCTGCTCCATTATGCTCCACATATTAACACTAAGAAACTCAGGGTCAATAGGTTCGTGTTCGGCCTTAATGGAACCATACATGAAAAGCTTAGGATTATGATGCCTCAAACCTTGCATGATGTTGTCTAGAAGGCCCTCATAGCAGAGGAGGAGCTTATCAATGGGGGTCAAACCAGGACTCCAGCGAGACCAGCAGGGAAGGTGTCTCATGGCATGCCGCAACATCAAACACCAGCCAGACATACACCAGGATATCGTGGCTTCCAGAGGGGATCCACCTTCACTACATCTCGGTGACCAATTCCTTAGAAACAGACACCTTATCAGGGACCATAGCATCAACAGCAATGTCGAACACAGCAGCAACAGTTTAGGCCTATTTAGCAGAACAAACCAGGATTCCAGGCCGATGGGTCGTCGTCTTCTACTTCGGGTACCAGGACTACTGGGCTGAAGAAGGGGTGTTGGACGTGTGGGGAGCCACACTACCAGCATGACTGCTCTGTGGAGAGGACTAGAGCATCTAGATCAGTCGAATCCACTTTCATGGAAGATTTGGCCAAGGCCCATCGGATTCATGCAGTGGTGAATAACTGCCAGGCAGAGCATCAGTCAACTGTGCTCAAGATGACAGGTACCATCACTGAATAGAACCTTAGAATTTTGATAGATCTCGGTGCTACCAAGAGTTTCATTTATGGTACAACACTAAAAAGGATTAAGGTAAAGGCAGTCGAACAAGATGAGTTTAGCTTCATAGAGATGGCCTCAGGAGTCAAACAAAAGGTTGGAGGAAAGGTTATGGGTTGTATCCTGAAACAGGGAGAGTTTGTCACCAGGGCCAACCTATACGTCACAATCTTAGGATCTTATGACATCATGATCGATATGGACTGGTTGAAATCGCATGAGGTGATACTCAACTACAAGATGAAATAGTTGAGCTTGTTTGATGATGAGGGACAAAGATGTGTGATTGTAGGCTGAAACTAGGGATTTTCCCTGAGATTCATCTCTTCCTTGTAGCTTTGGAAGAGCATGCACAAGGGATGTAAGCTTTACACTATCCTTGTGTTAAATGAGAATGGAGTAGCAGAAGGTCTAGAACACCTTCCTATGGTGAGAGAGTTTGCAGACGTCTTTTCGGACGAATTACCTGGGATGCCTCTGGAGAGGGAATTGGATTTTACCATAGACCTAAAACTGTGGATTGAACCGATAGCAAGAATGCCTTATCAGATGTCGACCCCGGAGTTACAGGAGTTGAGAATGCAACTGAAGGAATTTTTCGACCTGGGATTGATACGTCCAAGTGTGTCGCCGTGGGGTGCACCTGTTATTTTCATACGAAAGAAGGATGGGTCATGGAGGCTTTGCAATGACTACCATCAATTGAACAAGGCCATGATCAAGAATCAATATCCATTGTCGAGGATTGATGATATGTCCGATCAGATGAAGGGTGTGACGGTGTTCTCAAAGATCAATTTGCGATCAGGGTATCACCAGTTACGGATCAAGGAGGATGATGTCCCTAAGACTGCCTTTAATATGAGGTTTGGACATTACAATTTTATTGTTTTACCATTTGGACTGACAAACGCCCCAAGGGTATTTATGAGTTTGATGAACGGGGTGTTCCGCAAGTACTTGGACAAGTTCATCCAAGTATTCAGTGACGATATTTTGATTTACTCTCGGATGAAGGAGGAGCATGATGAGCACTTATGCTTGGTACTATAGTGTTTGCGAAAACACAAATTGTATGGGAAGTTGTCCAAATGCTCATTTTATCA
>SNQJ01S0039949.1:64789-78762 GCA_010110895.2 Picea sitchensis
AAGATACTATCGATGGTTCATCAATGGATTTTTGAAGATAGAAAATCCGATCATGGAATTGCAGAAGAAAAACAAGAAGTTTGTTTGGACCGAGAAATGCGTGAAAGCATTTTGGAGGCTCAAGGAGTTGTTGACAACATCACCGATATTAAAGGTCCCTGACATGGACGTGGACTTCTTGGTATGCATTGACGCATCCAAGGAAGGCTTATGGGGAGTCTTGATGCAATACGGATGAGTGATCGCTTACATCTTGAGGAAATTGAGAAGGCATGAGGAGAACTATGTGAAACATGATTTGGAGTTGTTAGCCATCGTTTATGCCTTGAAGGTTTGGAGACACTACCTTGTTGGACAAAAATTTGAACTAAAGACAGACCACTGTGGACTACAACACATCTTTATGCAAAGTGATCTGAGCGCGCGACAACGGTGTTGGTCGAAATTGCTTAGCGAGTACAACTTCAAGATTACTTGCATAAAAGGAATAGTGAACTGAGTGGCAGACACTTTGAGTCAGAGACCATGCATATTTTCGGTGTTTCCTCTTCAAACGAATCTACGTGAAAAGATTCTAACTTTACAGCATGATGATGACTGGTACAAAGAAGTCGAGGTTTTATCGGACAAAACACAATGATGGTACCAAGATTTGAAGGATTTTCGTTTGATGACGATGGTTTATTGAGGTTTAAAAATTAGATTTATGTACCACTGAATGATGAGTAGAGGAGCTTGATCCTAAGTGAGGCTCATAGAGAAGTGTACATGTCTCACCCGGGAGTCATGAAGATGAGGATGAACCTTAAGCCCTTATTATTCTCGAAGGGAATGAAGGAAACATACTCAACTATGTGGCCAGATGTCTAGAATGTCAGCTGGTAAAGGCTGAACATAGACACCCAACAAGATTACTACAGCCACATGCTATTCTAGAATAGAAATAGGAGGTTATTTCGATGTATTTTACTATGGGATTGCCACTGACAGCAAGGAGACACGACTCGATTTTCGTAGTAGTAGACACTCTGACAAAGAGTGCTCACTTTATTCCTGTGCATACGAATTATCAGGGACCCGACATAGCTAGATTTTTCATCAGTGAGATTGTGAGGTTGCATGGCATGCCTAAGAGGATTATATCTGATCGTGGATCGGTGTTTACTGAATTATTTTGGATGAGTTTCCAAGAGGCCTTGGAAACCCAACTTAACTCCAGTACAGCGTATCACTCGGAGACGAACGGGCAGACTGAAAGAACGAACCAGACCTTGGAGGACATGTTGCGAATGTACGTGAGGGACCAACAAAAGCGTTGGGAATAATTCTTGCCACTGGTGGAATTCGCTTATAACAAGAGTTACCAAAGCACCATTAAGATGGCTCCTTTTGAGATTCTTTATGGGAGATTGTGTCAGATGCCTTTGAGTTGGGATCGGCTTGAGGATATGGTCTTGGTGGGACTAGAAGAGATCCAAGAAATGGAAGAGAAAATGCAAACAATAAGACAAAGGATTAAAGAAGCACAGTATCGACAGAAGAGTTATTTCGATGCGCATCGTGTCAACCGTAGTTACGAGGTCAGCGATTGAGTCTTCTTGTGGGTTAAACTGCATAAGAGTTCGATCAAGTTTGGAAAGGGAGATAAACCCTCTCCTAGGTTCGTGGGACCTTTCGATATTGTGGAGAGAAAGGGGTTTCTGGCCTATCAACTAGCCTTGCCTGATTCTTTGAGGCATATGTATGATTGTTTTCATGTATCTATTTTGAGACATTATATTAGTGATCCTACACATTTTATTGACATGGGTTCCTTACAGGTATCCTATGAGGGGGCGCTCACAGCTAAGCTGATACGCATCTTGGATTATTGCATTCGACAACTATGATGTCGAACGATAGAGAAGGTCAAGTTCTAGTGGGACAACTATAGTCCGCACTCGGTGACCTGGGAGGACGCATATGATATGTGCCAACCGTTTCCATTTTTGTTTGATAGATAGACTTATGATACTGTGATACACTTTATTTCATCATTTTACTATAAAAATTAGGGATGAATTTTAGACCAATAGGGGTTGTATGTAACATCCCGCTCTTGCGCACCGAGCAAACTTATTCTTTGAGGACACTTGCTCGCAAGTGATCCGGATTTTATGTTATTGAAACAATGATTTTGATTATAAGGTGTTATGGGTTGATGACTTGTTATTTTACTGCATTGACATAGACATGTGTTATTGACTTGGTTTTATTGAGTGTGCAGGATCTTAAACCTCGAGGATGTAGAGGCATTGATGGAACCCCTTGGACTCCAGATCGAGTCGAGGAGTGTACCATTGGGGTTTGATTGTTTTATAGGTGATATTAGTGCATCTGATTAGATGATATGATATGGATATATTCTGACATGATTCGTTGATGATGCAGGTTGACGATAGCTTGCCAACCAGACTAACATGTGGAGTAAAGGGGTCACGCACGACTACTAGAGAATTTGAGGGAGAGGTGTGGACAACAAACCTGCCATATCCTACTAGCACTCCCAACGTGGCTCGAACTATAGGTTAATGTTTACCTAGTTCAAGAGGACCCACGATGTCGTGAGGGCAGACTGCGACAATCGCTCACGGTGATTCTAAGGGGTGTGCAATAATGTGGGGGTCTTGTTCCTTAGAGGCCCTTAGTCTCCCACAAGTTCACCTGGCAGAGTATTGACTCTAGGGGTTTTTTATGTCTACCAAGTCATTCAAGAGGTGAGTGGCACCCTTGGAGCACGTGGTGCATCCTAAAGGGCACATTGTGCAAGAAAAATGGAAAGAGGCGAGTGGCACCCTTGGAGCACCTAGTGCGTCTTGAAGGGCACGTCACGTTGTTAATGATAAATAAATGAACCTAGATGTCCTTAGGACGAACAACATGATAAGAATTTTTAAAACAATTTACCTAATAAAATGTCGCCCAACATGAAAATTTAAACTCTAGGTGTAAATTATGCTAGTGGTAAAATTTTATCGTAAAATTTTATCTTTTATATATATATATATATATAATAAAAATAAAAACAAAATAAATAATAATTATAATCTTCGTTAAATCTTGTAACAAGAAGGGGGTAAGCAATTTAAATGATTCATAAAAATCTGTTAGGATAAAATTTAAAAAGGGAAATAATTGTTTTATTGTTTTATGATAATTTAAAATTTATTAATTAAAAAGGGAAAAGAGAAAAAGTTAACTTCCACACCTACCATTTTGAGTTCTAAATAAAAAGGGGAAAGAGGAAATCTAAAATAATTAGGAAACTAGGAAAAAGAGGGAAGCATAAAAAGAAAAGGGAAACACAAGGGAAAAAGCAGAAAGTCAAACTTAGTAAGGTATCTACCATTTAAGAACTTTTTAATTTTAAACTAAACTAGCAATAGTGGGCAAAGTCATTAAAAACTGTAAGAGAATTTGAGAACACCTAGGAGCGAATCTAGGAGTGACTCTAGGTGGGTGAGGGAAATAAGGGTAATTAATTAATTAAAGAAATTAATTTATGGAGGAATGAAGGGGATGGATGACACTTGTCCGGGGAGGATTTTTAAAATTTAATTTATTAAAAAATAAATTAAATGGGATTTTGGGAAGGTAAAGGACTTGGAAACTCTATATAATGGAGGGAGGAGAAGGATGAAGGATCTCTTCTATTTGGGTAACATTACACTGCAGAAATCTCTACTTGATTGACTTATCTTGTGGGAGTTGGGATACCCAGCTCAGTGAGGAGTGGTAGCTCAGCCATGCGAGGCGAGCTGGGAGCTAGTTGATTCTCTAGTTAGCGTGTGTGGCCCCTTTACGGCTCGGGGGGCTAAGGGGGAAGAAGAGTACCCCTAGCATTGGTTGGGAGGTACCGGTGAAGTCTTGTCAGTCAGCAAGTGGGAGTTGCACAGAGTGCATGAGACATCAACTCAGAGCGGAAGATTGGGCAATGATACGCCTTCTTTTGTTTCTCTGTGGTAGAATGTTAGTATGAATTATGTTTTCAGTTCTATATGTTTAATCAAGTAAAGAATATGTTAGTCTTAGCATTCTAGTTGATGACTGAAATTTCCCATAGCCTTAGCTGGATGATTGATTGATTTCCCATGGCCTTTGATTCCCGGCATGTCTTGACCATCCTGTGGATTTTGATTGTGATTGATTGCGATCTATTTTTCCTTCATCCCTAGCTCATCAATCCGCACCTGAGCAGTCCGCTAGGATCCTGATCTATGGTCGTCGCTTCAGCGTTAATAGACCTATGGATCTCAACACTCTACTTTTCTGTGCATGGATGATGGGAAAAGGATGTTCCTTTCAGTCGTCCACCTTTGATGTTGGTCCTTGGATGATGGTTCACCTTGTATCCTGATGCATTTATTTAACCCTGCAAATGTGATTGTTGGTGTAGTTTTTCCTTAAACTCGGCTTGCTTATATCTCGTCATTATCTCATTTTTACCCCGTTTTTATATCTGGATGGATCAATTTGACCCTGCGTTTTTATTCTTGGACAATTTATAAATCTGTGTTTTGTATTGAAGGATAAAATTTAATCTTATGTTTTTATCATTGGATAAATTATAATTTGCATTGGATTGGTATCCTGGTAATGTAAAATACTTAATCTCAATCTGCATTTTTTTTATATATATTGGTATTTGTTCTGTAAAAGATTTAATTTCACTCTGCGGTTTTTTTTTATTGGCATCGTGGAAATAGAAAAAAACCCTTTAATTTCTAAGTCTGTGTTTATAATTGGTACACTGGAATTGGATACGTTGGTGTTATTTCTCATCCTCCATTTTTTGGTATCTTAACAGTGAACAAACGAATTAAATTCCTGTCTACGTTTTTCGGGATCCTGGAAATTAAAAAAAAAACCTGTCTTTGTTATCTTGGCCTGCGTTTTTGCTTGGGCTGTGATTTTTCATGCTTTAAATCAATGAAAAACAATTTTTTTTGCTATTCAATTCATAAATTTACTCGTTGGAAATGGTTGATAATTAAAAACAATGACTGTGTTGTTGTTGGAATCGCCCACTTTTTTAGCCATTCAATCCATAATCGACTTGCAGTAATGACCCCGATTTTTCCACCATTTGTGCACTGCATTTTTGCTAATTTTTCTATAGTGAGTTAAATGGTCAACAGATTCATTCTTATTGACTAAATGCCACGGCGAATTAAATGGTTAACCGTTAGGTAAATCGCCTTGTTATTGCACTATTATTGTTATGTTAATAGTCATGTATACTATCTTTTTATTGCTAAATTAATTGTTATGTTAATCATTATGTAATTTCCTTGTTAACTGTTGTATTAATTGTTACGTAACTACTATGTTAATTCCTTGTTGAATTGCTCCAAAAATGTTAATAGTTAGTAGTTTCCTTCTCAGTGTTAATGGACTGCTAGTATTGTTAGTTTGGTGAATATTGTTAGACTACATGTTGAGGTTTAAATTGTTCATAAGGGATATAATTGTAGCATTCTACTTTAAGTTGTTAATGTTGTTATTTAAGTTAATGACCAGTTATAACTTAGATGTGCCCCGTCTAGAATGGCAACTCATGTTAAAATACATTGTAATCATTAACTAGATAAGATTGGGTGATTGGTTGGGTGAGTACGATGTCTCGTATTGGCTTGTGAAATACCTTGTCTTCATCCTTTGACGTTTCGTCGACCAGTTGTTGGGTTACGGGTGTGGTTTCCTCTCAGTATTCGGTTCCTAGCGCATCAGAGTTTTCTTGAGTCTTGGTCCCTTTTGTTTTGCGCCAGGGTTATTGACGGGCCTCTGTTATCCACATTTTTGGTTATCGAGATGATATTATGATCATGTCACGGTAATGGAAGATCAAACTCTTTATTAAGAACAATTTCCAGAGGAAGGTTACATTTGTCATTTCCTCAAAAATCATATTTTTGGAAAAGTTCGCAGGCTGCATATATACTCTCCTGCGAGAAGCTTCATTTTCGCAGGTTGCTTTGGTTTGGATTACGAACCTCTGCAGCACTATGTCCAAAGCGAGTGCGAGCGATATAAGAGGAAAATGAGTAAATTCTCGATCCTTCTAGAAGAATCTTCTAGAAAGGATGAGTTGGCATTCGAATGGTTGGCGAAATAAGCTTTCCGGATATCTTGGGATTATTCCTATCCAAGTAACTAATTAATCTTCTCTATATATTGAAGATTACTCATGAAAAAAGATTAAGAAGTAAGAAGCTAAAAGAAGCAGAGAGATTGATTGGAGAACTGGAAACATGTGAAGGGTTGGAGCTTCTGGCCAATGAAGACAGCAGCAAGGTCATCATATGTGTTTCAACTTCTTCATGCTTGAGCAGTGTGTTATCCCAAGCTAGGAGCCATCGAGGAGATCCTCTACAACATCAAGGCTCGGGTTGTATATTTCTCTTTTAGGTTAATACAATATGAATATGTCCCTTTCCCATAATGATGATGTCATCTTATTACATGATTCCTTGATCACATGTATAGACTAAATATTGAATAAATTAATGCTTTTGCTATGATTGGTTTGTGTTGTTGTGATTGGAGCAGCCTTAAGAGCATCCCAGACTGATAGCAGAGATTGAAGGAGAGAAATTTCATGGGTAATGTACTTCATCCATTAGATTGAAGGAGAGAATTCATAAGGTATGTACTTCATCCATTACTCTTAGTTCCATTCAATAGTTAGATCTAGGGAAAGAGTAGTATTCTGTCACGTTTTGTTCCAGATCCAGGTGGATCTTGGGGAGATTGGTTAGTGTTCGCACCTACGAATTTATCCATAACAGCCTCTCATCTAGGGATGGCATGGTCCCTGATGAGGGGATCATGGCGCACCATATCGGTTAGCGGAAAATGATAGCTTCATCGAATTCGGTGCCTACCATGTGAGTGTGGCTGAGTGTAGAATCTTTACTTGGGTGCATGCATTGGTTCACGTTCCTTGAGTTTCTAGTCTTGTTTGTCAATGTCATTATGTCGAGAAGGGGAAGTGGTCCCTTAGCTTGTAGGTATGTCTTGTTTCGTCGAGTGGTTAGTCGTTACCTCTCGTTATTCTGTGCCCGTTTTTCCTGGTTGACCTTGTTCTTGTGCATGGTGTCACAGTTTCTTGTTTCCTGGGTTCCATGATTTTTTTTGTCATCTATGGTGTGGTCAAACTTTTGTCGTCATTGCCTTCTTTCCCCTTAATTCTTAAAAACAAAAACAAAAATTGGCTTCACCCGTTGCCGTGACAGTGGGGTTGTTACAATAACCATGTGGATCTTCAGTCACTAAGACTGCAAACATGCAAACCTCCTTAATATATTTTGTTGAACCCATGTAAATATCTTCCATAGCTTCAAGTTGTGCATGTGATATTCTAAAACCAATATACATTTCTCTTTACTCTACCTTTGAAAACTCAATATCATCTTGAGATTCATGTTGTTCAACAATGTTTCTTTCTTCAGATTCATTTAACCTATTTTGTGGCCAAATAAATGGAGTCTTCAAAAAGGTATCTTCATTTGTTGAGTTTGAAATTATGTCACTTTGATCATTGAAAAAATATTCCCACCAAATAGAATCAACAACATCAAAGTACTCATATGTATCTTTAATGGAATTATTTATTTCCTCCAAGCATTCAGAATAATCTACATCTCTATTATGCCTCCGTGAATTATGGATTTCAGCAACTGATTGTAATAACATTAAATTTGATGCAAATATTGGATGATCTGGAATGAACTTCAAAAATGTCAAACCTGATAAAGGCCCCCATTCTTCAGTAGTTGAATACTTCTTTCCCCATATAAGTGTTTTCCCATCAACTTTTTTCAAGCAAAATTGATGTTGGAAGCTAATGTCATTAAGTTGCTCAATAAATTTTCTTCACCATGTGATCCCTAGATAAATCTTCTCATGTCAATAATTTCTTCTAGTATGTGAAAAATAGGCTCTGGAATGTATTATTTATTAATACATTCAATTAATAATGGTAGGCGTCCAAAACAATTCCTCTTCAATGTTACTGAAAAATGACTCAACATTTGATCAATATGATCATGCGTGTGTCCAACAAGAAGAAAACCAACTTTAACATTTTGAAATATTCCCATTTCAACAAGCATGCTGAAATATCCAAAGACAAATTGATTTTTGTTTTAACGACTATTTTTCTCCAACTACATATATAGAACTTGAGGAATATTACCAGACCAGTGGTTGATCACATGATGAATTATGGTGATGGTCAGATTTGCATCATTATGAATATTTGGAGATGTGAAGTAAACCCTTGGAAACATTGTTCCATTAAAAACCATACAACCAACCAAGTGAAATTGAATGAAATTATCTTCCTGTAAATTTTTTGGTGTATAGACAAAATGTGGCAGAAGTGTTTTTTCCATTCCATGCCATCAATTATCATACCCATATATTTATCTGGAGCATCATAACACTTATTTCTATGTTTGTACAAATTTTTCCTTTCACTTGATTGTCGATTCATGTGTTCTTGAAGTGCTTTGACTATACAATCTGCACATGACACAAAATGAAAATATTGATAATATGTTTTCATAGTTGATAACTATCGAATTTAAACAAAAAAAAAGTTGTAAATATATACCTCTTTCTACCCCTTCAGATTTATCTCCTCTTTCTTTAAGAGAAGCGCATATACTGCAAATCCCCATCCTTGACTTCTTAGAAATATAGACATTGTTGAATTGTCTCTTCCATACTCTCATAAAATATGCATATGAAATAAAATTATGATTTCCTTCAACACTTTCAACATATTCTTTTTATAACTTGTAAATTTCATTCCTTGAGAAATTATCTGGAATATGTATTGTCTCTCTATATGGCATAGACTCTCCATGTTTGGAAAATAAGTCTCACATCCATGACAATGCAGTGTTTGTTAATGGGCCAATCTATTGTCCATGAAGTACCTTTGAATAAAACGTAGGATCTTTTTCCAAACTTGTTTGGATCCTTGATAGACGAAGATTACCAATTGAGTGGAGTTTTTTGAGAGCCTTTCTGCAAAGAAAAATATTACCAATGCGATAATCATATCATGTCTTCATAGATATCATGCACCCCACTAAATATGAATTTTTCATGCTCTTATTCATTGACAAATAATTCTTCCTTTTCTGCAAGGAATACATGTAGTCTATACTTTTCAAACAATTCTTATGACAACAATCGCTAGAAATCAAATCACCAATGAAAAATGATTTAGTGAGAAATACTTTCCTGGACCTTGTATAACTAGAATGATTTTGATTGATATAAAATGTCTAGTGCTCGTCCTCAACACAATATTTCTTTGCAATATCTCCACTATTTGAACATCATCACTAGGAGGAATATCATTATCACTATAATCATACATAGAATTCTGAGGAGACCGAACAAGATATTGTTGATCGCCTTGATTTGTTGCACCTAAATGATTTAGAACGTGATCTCCATTCCTAGGTCCATCATCATATTCATTGATAATCTCATTGAGAAGAGAAATATCAAGATCATCATCATCAACACAATCACTTGCAATAAAGTGTCCACAATCGACATAATCATCTTCACTACTTTTGAAATATCCAATTGAGGGAAATTCTACATCATCCTCATTACTGCCCTCAAAATGCTGACTTGTAGGACAATATTCAACATTCTCATTAGTACCTTAGAAATCATCACTTGGAGGAAACTATGCATCATATTCATTGGAACCTTTAATTTCTCCTGCTAAAACAATACCTTCACCATCCATGTCAATACCTTCAAAATACTCACTTGGATGAAACTTCTCATCATCCTCATTAATCCCTTCAAAATCCTCACTTGGAGGAAAATATTTACCATCCTCATCAATCCCTTCAAAATCCTCACTTGGAGGAAAATATTCATCGTGCTCATTATTCCCTTCAAAGTCCTCACTTGGAGGAATATCTTCTTCCTCCTCATCTGTACCTTCAAAATCATCACTGGGAGGAAAATTTCCATTATCCTTATTTGTCCTTTGCAAATCCTCACTAGGAGGAAGATTTTCATCCTCCTCATTAGTACCTTTAAAATCCTCACTTGGAGGAAAATATTCATCATCCTCTTTACTACCATGATAATCCTCACTCGGAGGAAAATTTTCATTATCGTCATCAGTACCTGCAAAATCCTCACTTGGAGGAAAATATTCATCTTTCTCTTTACTCCCTTGAAAATCCTCACTTGGAAGAAAATCTTCATCATCTTCTTTACTGCCTTGAAAATCCTCACTTGGAGGAAACTCTTCATCATCCTCATCGATACCTTCAAAATCCTCACTTGGATGAAAATATTCATCATCATTAGTAGTACCTTGGAAATCCTCACTTGGAGGAATTTTTTTATCATGAATCATTTTCACCATATTCCTCCCCTTCATCATTGGTGCCTTCAAAGTCTTCAGAATTAGGACTTTCCCATTCAATATGCTCAATATCATTGCTTGCACTATGATCAAAGTTCTCACTAGGTGAAACATATGACTCCTCATTTTGTAATGACCCCTCTTCGTTATGACTACAAGTAACCAACAGTGAAAATATATATATATATATTGTGTTTTGGAAGAAAGGAGACCACAATGATAGTTAACCACACCACTGATGACGAATGCAAGCATGCATTCTAGGAAAATGGGCGACTATGACTCCACTCACTAACGCAGGGCATCTGGGTGAATCAAGTGTAGAACAACAAGGAGGAACAACTACCGTCCCGAAAAAAAAATGACCACACCTAGAAGCTAAGGGACAACATCCCCATCCTGATGCAACATCCAAACAACAAGGACTAGAACCTCTAGGCGCATGAACCCAATGCTTGAAGGCATTCAACCCATGCACCATAAAGCAACTGGCAATGCTTGACAACACTCACACAGAACGCACCGACTCCGACCAAATTCTCGCTCGCCTCTATCCCATAGGGTGTGCCATGATCTTGTCATCAAGAATCATGTTGTTCCCAGGTGATATATGCGTCAATAACCTTGGCGCAACATAAGCTATCCAGACCAAGGACTCTATATAAACGGATGCGCTAGGAACCAAATACCGATAAAAAAACCACACCCATACGCCACACAAAGGTTGACAAGATGCAAGAGGATGAAGACAAGGGGTGACGCCAGCCCACACGACATCATCCCCGCCCCCACCAATCACCTAGTCTAACCGGTCTATGATTACATTCAATTTTAACAAGGGTTCCATTCTAACGGGACACGTCAAGTTACAACTAGACAATAATGCATCCGCTAAATAAATGTTAATACAATTAATTTTTCAAATCTAAGTGGTCAATACTAAAACCATAATTATAAATTCCCTCTATCCTTAATTAAAATTCAATCCAGCGAGTCTAAATTTGCAATCTATTCCTTATTTACCAATCAAATTTTAATCTTTAACACAACCTAATCGGTCAAGTCTATGTTAATCCAAATTCTCCACCCAACTAGACATCAAATTAAATAATAGCATTTACAATCTTAAAGTAGAATTATATCATTATAACACTTATGAACAATTAAATCTCAGCTTGTAGTCTAGTTATATTGGTCGAACTAACAATACTATCTGTCTAATAATATTAGAAGGAAACTACTAACTATTAGCAGTGCTGGAGCAATTTATCGAGGAAATTAGCATAGGAGTTACTTAACAATTAATATATAAATAACAAGGCAATTACATGACCATTAACACGACAATTAAAAGCACACTAGCAAGGTAGTTTACATGACTATTTTCATAACAAGTAATACCACAATAGCAAGGGATTTAAGGTGTTAGTTAACATTTAACTTGTTGTGTCATTTAATCCAAAGAATGAATCTGTTAGTCATTTACATTGCTGTAGCAATTGTTCTGGCAATTAATATGACCATTACATAACAATAAATCTAGCAATAACAAGGCATTGAACTCATTGTTATCCATTTTATTTCCTGGAAAAAATCAAGGCATTTAATGTGACCATTACATAGGAATGAATCTAGCAATAGTAAGGCATTTAACTAACTGTTATCCATTTAATTCGCTGTGGAAAAATTAGCAAAAATGTAGCGCCCACATGGTGGCCAATCGTGCCCAGTCGACAGCAACTCAACGATTAAAGGAAAATATATCCAATCAACATCAATGCAGTCCATCACTCAAGGGTAAACGCAGTCACAGTTTGAAGGAGAAATTGAGGTCATTACTGCAAGTCACTTATGAATTGAACAGAAAAAAAAAAAAAAAAAGGGTAGGTGAATTCAACATGCACACAGTCAATTTTTATTTACCAAAATCATGGTCATTCCAGCAAGTGAAATTAAGATTTAAAAGGCTAAAGTTGTGGGTGATTCCTACAGCAACTCAGTCCATCGTTGGAAACAAAAAATGTGGGCATTTAAAACAACAAACTCAGTCTCATTTGAAGCAAAAAAGTGGGCATTTAGAACAGCAAACTCGGTTTCATTTGAAAGCAAAAACATGGGCATTTAAAATAGTAAACTCAGTCTCATATGAAGGAAAAAACATGGGTAATTAAAATAGAAATCTCAGTCTCATTTGAAAGCAAAATGTGGGCATTTAAAACAACAAACTCAGTCTCATTTGAAAGAAAAAACTTGGGCAATTTTAAACGGCAATCTCTGTCTCATTTGAAAAAAAAATGTGGGCATTTAAAACAACAATCTCTGGCAACATTTAAAGAAAAAACATTTTTCCATTTCTAGGATACCAATACCAAATGAAAACATGAATCAATTCATTTTTCCATTGCTAGAATACCAATACAAAATGCAGAAATGAATCAATTCATTTTTCCATTGCCAGAATATAAATACAAAATGTAGACATGAATCAATTCATTTTTCCATTCCCAGAATACCAATACAAATTGCAAACAACAGTAAGAGAACCGAAAGGATCCAATCATCCAAGGACAACAACAGAGGTAGACGGCTGATAGGTTCATCCTTTGCTCATCATCCTCGCATAGAAAGGTTGGGCGTTGAGATCCATAGGTCTATTAGGAAAAAACTACCCAGGCGAGGACTAATGAGCTAGGGATGGTAGGAAAAAACCACCACAAGGAGGTCAATACATGCGGGGAAACGAAGGCCATGGCAGTGAATCAATCATCAAGCTAGGCTATGAAATAAGTTTAGTCATCAATCTAGACAATCAATTTACTTACTCCATTAAACATCCAAATCCAAGCATAAATCCTACAACAATATACCATACAAAAATGAAGAGAGTGTATCGTTGCCTAATCGCCCACTCTGAGTGACGTCCCGTGCGCTCCGTGCAACTCCCGCTTACCGACCAATGAGACTTCACTGGTACCTCCTAGTCAATGCTAGGGGTAATCTTCTTCCCCCTTAGCCCCCCGAGACGCAAAGGAGCCACACACACTATCCATAGATTTAGCTAGCTCCCAGCTCACCTCGCAAGGCTGAGCTACCACTCCTCACCGAGCTGGGTATCCCAACTCCCACAAGCTAAGTTAGTCAAGTAGAGATTTTTGCAACATAACGTTACGCAAATAGAAGATATCCTTCATCCTTCTCCTCCCTTCATTATATAGAGTTTTGAAGTCCCTTACTTTCCTAAAATCTCATTTAATTAGGTTTTTAAAAATGAAATCCTAAAAATTCCTCCCCATACAAGTGTCACCCATCCCCTTCATTCCTCCACAAATTAATTTCTTTAATTAATTAATTTCCCTTATTTCCCTCACCCACCTAGTGTCACTCCTAGAATCGCTCCTAGGTGTCCCCAAATTCTCTTACAGGTTTTAATGACTTTCCCCTTTATCAATTTGCTAGTTCAGTTTTAAATTAGAAAGTTCTTAGTGGTAGATACCTTACTAAGTTTGATTTTCTGTTTTTT
>SNQJ01S0039949.1:81621-117789 GCA_010110895.2 Picea sitchensis
CTATATAAAGGAGGGAGGAGGAGGATGAAGAATCTCTTCTATGATGTGTAATGTTATGTTGTAGAAATTTAGACTTGACTAACTTAGCTTGTGGGAGTTGGGATACCCAGCTCGGTGAGGAGTGGTAGCTCCGCCTTGTGAGGCGAGTTGGGAGCTAGTTGTTCTCTAGTTTAGTGTGCGTGAACCCTTTGCGGCTCGTGGGGCTAAGGGGAAAGAAGAGTACCCCTAGCGTTGGCTGGGAGGTATCGGTGAAGTCTCATTAGTCGGAAAGTGGGATCTTCACGGAGCATGCGGGACATGACTCGGAGAGGGATACTTGGGCTATGGTACACTTTCTTGTATTCTGCATGTTAGATTATTATAAACCTTACGGCTTCATTTATGTATTTTTAACTATGTAAAGAAGGTGTTGAACTTAGTAGTTTAATCGAGAACTTAAATTTCCTTAGCCTTAAGTTCGTTGCTTGACTTGATTCCCTTGGCAATCAATCCCTGAATGTTGTGACCATCCTATGGTTTTATTGATTTTTTGATGAGTTTGTGCTTCATACTTCACCCTCATCTCTATCTCATCACTCCTCACCTGAGCAGTCAGATAGGAGACAAATCGACAGTCGTCACTTTGGTGTTAATAGACCTATAGATCCTAATGCCCTCCTTTTCTGTGCGTGGATGATGAGAAAAGGATTCTTCTTCCCAATCCTCTGCCCCTGTTGATTGTTCTTGGTTGATTGATGGTCATTGTGCCTTCTGGCAATTGAGTACGTCTGCGTCTGATTACCTTAAATCCCAAAACCCTTGCGTCTCCTTGAAGGATTATCCATGTTTTTCCTTGATTGATATCCTCTGAGTTGAAGGCCCAATCTCTGTGTTTTGTACCTTGAATGTGTTTCATTGCTGAATATCGCTCTACGTTTTTATATCTTGAATGTGATTCATTGTCATATATATATTGCTCTATGTTTTTGTATCTTGAATGCATTTCATTGTTGGATATTTGATCTATGTTTTTGTATCTTGAATGTGTTTCATTGCCAGATAAATATTTCTCTGCATTTTTATATCTTGAATTCGGTTCATTGCCAGATATATATTTCTCTATGTTTTTGTATCTTGAATGCATTTCATTGTTGGATATTTTCTCTACATTTTTGTATCTTGAATGCATTTCATTGTTGGATATTTTCTCTGCATTTTTGTATCTTGAATGAATTTCATTGCCGGATAAATATTGGTCTGTGTTTTTTTATCTTGAATGTGTTTCATTGTTGGATATTGCTCTGCATTTTTATATCTTGAATGCGGTTCATTGTCGGATATATATTGCTCTGCGTTTTTTTATCTTGAATGTGTTTCATTGCTGGATGTTTCTCTACGCTTTTATATCTTGAATGTGTTTTATTGCTAGATATATTTCTCTACGTTTTTTTTTATCCTGATTTTGTTTTCATTGCTAGATATATTACTCTGCGATTGCCATCATTAATACTACAATCATTGCATGTTATGCCTATGATTTACCAATTGTTACCTGGCGAGTTTGGCCACCTGTTATGCCTGCGATTTTCCAATTGTCACCTAGCGAGTTGGGCCGTTGGTTATGCCTGTGATTTGCCCAATTATTAACCTAACGATTTTTCCATTTAATCACTGCATCTTCATGTCTTTATTAACCTGGCAATTTTTCTATTTAATATATGTGTCTTCTTGTCTCTTTTCTAGCCTTGTCATTGACCACCCTGCCCTGTGCCTGCGATGTAATGTATCATTACATATGGTATCAGAGCTAGGTTTAACCCACGACTTGGGATCACTACGGCTTTCATTGATATGATATTTGATTATAATGTTGCTAATTAAGTTGACTTGTATTCATGTCGGTAATCATGGTTAGAGGACGTCATGGAGGAAGACAACGAGTTGTTAGGGGAGGAGGCGTAATGCCTCAAGTAGCATCCATGCCTGATGGGTCTAACCCCTAGGGAGAAGAACATGTTGTTGGGCAGTAGCAGATAATGGTGGGTGATGTGGTTGGGCTAATGAGGTCTTTCCAACGGATGTTCGAGGCACTGATCATCCAATTGGAAAGATATGAGGGCAGGGCATCAGCAGCCCCTAAGGGTCCACCACACACTCCGGTTGGTACTGGTAGCATTCACCGCGAACTCAAGAAGGTCAAATTTCCCGAGCTCTTTAGTGCCTCGAACAGCACAGCTGTCGAGGCATGGTTGGAGAATATGGTGATGTGATTTTCACTTCGCGATTATACCTCCAACATGAAGGTCCACATGGAGGTATTTCAAATGAAGGGGAGCACTCTTCTATGGTGGAAGACGCTCGTGCCGCAACTGAACATTGTCGTTGAAGACGTGTCATGAGAATTTTTTGAGGAATGGTTCTGAGAGAGGTACCTATCAGAGGAATTCATTGAGCGTCATCTTAATGAGTTCAATTCCTTATGACAGGGTGGCCATACGGTGCCCGAGTATGAGGACCATTTTATGGAGTTGCTTCGGTATGCTCCGCATCCTAATACTGAGAAACTTGAGGTCAAAGGGTTCGTGTTCGGCCTTAATGGCAACATATGTGCAAAGGTTAGGATTATGATGCCTCAGACCTTGCATGATGTCATCTAAAAGGCCCTCATAGCAGAGGAGGAGCTTATCAGTGGGGGTCAGAGAAGGGCTCCAGCGAGACTAGCAGAGAAGGTGTCATCTGGTGCGCTGCAACATCAGACACCAACTAGACAGATGTCAAGATATCGTGGCTTCCAGAGAGGATCTACTTTCACTACACCTCGGTGACCAATGCCTCAGCAGAAGACACCTTATCAAAGACCATAGCATCAGCAGCAGCATCGACCGCAGCAACAGTAGTTTAGGCCTATTCAGCAGAACAGACCAGGATTCCAGGCTGGTGGGTCGTCATCTTCTACTTTGGATACTAGGAGTACTAGACCGAAGAAGCGGTTTTGGACGTGTGGGGAGACACACTACCAGCACGACTGCCCAGTGGAGAGGAATAGAGCATCTGGATCAGTCGGACCCATTAACGTGGGAGATTTGGGCAAGGCCCATCGGATTCATACAGCGGTGAACAACCACCAGGCAGAGCACCAATTGACTATTCTCGAGACGTCAAGTACCGTCACTGACCAGACACTTAGTATTTTTATAGATCCCGGTGGTACCAAGAGTTTCATTTCTGGTGCAGCGGTAAAAAGGATTAAGGTAAAGGAGTTCGAACAGGATGAGTTTATCTTTGTAGAGATCGCTTCGAGAGCCAAATAGAAGATTGGAGGAAAGGTTATGGACTGTACCCTTCACCTGGGAGAGTTTATCACCAGGGCCAACCTATACGGCACGATCTTAGGATCTTGTGGTGTCGTGATTAGTATGGATTGGTTGGAATCGCATGAGGTGATACTCAATTGTAAGATGAAACGATTGAGCTTGGTCGATGATGAGGGACAAAGACATGTGATTGTAGGACGGAACCAGGGATTTTCCTTGAGGTTCATCTCTTCCTTGCAGCTACAAAAGAGCATGTGCAAGGGATGTAAGATTTATGTGATCCTTGCATTAAACGAGAAGGGAGTAGCGGAAGGTCTAGAACACCTTCTGGTGGTGAGAGAGTTTGCAAATGTATTTCTGGAGGAGTTACTTGGGATGCCACCGGAGAGGGAATTAGAGTTTACCATAGATCTAAAACCAGGGACTGAAACAATAGCAAGAACACCTTATCATTTGTCGACCCCGGAGTTACAAGAGTTGAGAATGCAACTGAAGGAGTTGTTGGACTTGGGACTTATACGTCTGAGTGTGTCACCATGGGGTGCGCCTGTTATTTTCATATGAAAGTAGGATGGGTCATGGAGGCTCTGCATTGACTACCATCATTTGAACAAGGAAACGATCAAGAATCAGTATCCATTGTCGAGGATTGATGATCTGTTCGATCATATGAAGGGTGCGACGGTGTTCTCAAAGATTGATTTGCGATCATGGTATCACCAGTTACGGATTAATGAGGATAACGTCTCTGAGACCGCCTTTAACAAGTGGTTTGGTAATTACGAGTTTACTGTTTTACCGTTTGGACTAAAAAACTTCGCAGGGGTATTTATGACTTTGATGAACAGGGCGTTCCGCGAGTACTTGGACAAGTTCGTCCAAGTATTCATTGATGATATTTTGATGTACTCTCGGATGAACGAGGAGCATGATGAGCACTTGGGATTGGTACTACAGTTTCTGTGAGAGCACAAACTGTATGGGAAGTTGTCCAAATGCTCGTTTTATCAATCGAATATTCACTACATAGGGCATGTCATCTCCGGTGAATGTATCATCGTGGACCCAGCAAAGGTTGAGGCTATTATGGAATAGACTGCACCAACAAATGCCCTGAAAGTACAGAGCTTCATGGGTTTAACAGGATACTATCGACGGTTTGTTGAGGGATTTTTGAAGATAGAAAATCTGATCACAGAATTGCAGAAGAAGAATAAGAAGTTTTTTTGGACTGAGAAATGCGCGGAAGATTTTCGAAGGATCAAAGAGTTGTTGAAAATAGCACCGATACTAAAGGTCCCTGACATGGACACAGACTTCTTGGTATGCACTGAGGCATCCAAGGAAGGCTTAGGCAAAGTCTTGATGCAAGACGGTCGAGTGATCGTTTACATCTCGAGGAAACGGAGAAGGCATGAGGAGAACTATGTGACGCACGATTGGGAGTTGTTATCCTTTGTTTATGCCTTGAAGGTTTGGAGACACTACCTATTTGGATGAAAATTTGAACTAAAGACGGATCACTGTGGGCTACATCACATCTTTACGGAAAGCGACCTGAACGCACGACAACGACGTTGGTCAAAACTTCTTAGCGAGTACGATTTTGAGATTTCTTACATAATAGGAACAGTGAACCGAGTGTCAGGTGCATTGAGTCAGAGACCACGCATATTTTCGGTGTTGCCTCTTCAGACTAATCTGCGTGAAAATATTCTAAATTTTCAATGCGACAATGTCTGGTACAAAGAGGTTGAGGATTTTATCGGACAAAACATAATGATGATACAAATATTTGAAGGATTTACGTTTGACAATGATGGATTATTGAGGTTTAAAATTGGATTTATGTACCACCGAATGATGAGTTGAAGAGCTTGATCCTAAACAAGGCTTATAGAGAAGTATACATGACGCACCCGGGAGTCACGAAGATGAGGGCGGACCTTAAATACCTATTCTTCTGGAAAGGAATGAAGGTAGGCATCATCAACTTTGTGGCTAGATGTCTAGAATGTCAGCAGGTACAGGCCAAACATAGACATCCAACAGGATTACTACAACCACACATTATTCCAAAATCAAAATGGGAGGTTATTTCAATGAATTTTATTGTTGGATTGCCACTGATGGCAAGGAAACACAACTCGATTTTCGTAGTAGTTGACACTCTGACGAAGAGTACTCATTTTATTCTTGTGTGTATGACATATCAGGCACCTGACATAGCCAGATTTTTCATCATTGAGATTGTGAGCCTGCATTGAGTGCCTAAGAAGATTATATCCGATCGAGGATCTGTGTTTACTGGACGATTTTGGACTAGTTTCCAAGAGTCCTTGGGAACCCAACTTAACTTTAGTATTGCGTATCACCGGAGACTGATGGGAAGACTAAATGAATAAAACAGACCTTGGAGGACATGTTGTGCATGTACGTGATCAACCAACAAAAGTGTTGGGAAGAATTCTTGCCACTGGTGGAATTCGCTTATAACAATAGTTACCAAAGCACCATTAAGATGGCGCCTTTCGAGTTTCTTTACGGGCGACCATATCAGACACCTTTGAGTTGGGATCAGCTTGAGGATAGGTTCCTAGTGGGACCAGAAACGATCCAAGAAATGGAAGAGAAAATGCAAACAATAAAGCAAAGGATTAAAGAAGCGCGGGATCGGCAGAAGAGTTATGCCGATGTGCACCGTGTCGACCCTAGTTATGAAGTTCGCGATCGAGTCTTCTTGCAGGTAAAACCGCATAAGAGTTTGATCAAGTTTATAAAGGGATTTGAACTCTCTCCTAGGTTTGTGGGACCTTTCGATATTGTGGAGAGGAAGGGGCCTGTGGCCTATTGACTAGCCTTGCTTGATTCTTTGAGGCGTTTGCACAATGTTTTTCACGTAGCTATTTTGAGACATTATATTAGTGATCCTACACATGTTATTGACATAAGTTACTTGCAGGTATCGGATGAGGGGGCACTCACAGCTGAGCTGATCTGCATCCTGGATCATCATGTTCGATAGCTACGGTGGCAAACAGTAGATCAAGTCAAGATCCAGTGGGACAACTATAGTCCACACTCGGAGACTTGGGAGGACGCATATGATATGCGCCAACAATTTCCATTTTTTTATATATATATACTTATGATACTGTGATACACATTATTTCGGCACTTATATACTGTGAAACTTCGAGAAGAAGTTTAGACCAAGAGGGGGTGTATGTAACAGCCCGCTCTTGCGCGCACTGAGAAAACTTATTATTTGAGGACACTTGCTTGCAAGTGATCTGAATTATTATACTTTTGGGCATTTGATTATGATTATGAGGCGTTGTGAATTGATAACATGTCATTTTGTTGTATTGACATAGACAGGTGTTATTGACTCGGTTTTCCTGAGTGTGCTGGATTTTGGTTCTCGAGCATGCAAAGGCATCGATGAAACCACTTGGACTCTGGACTGAGTCGGGGAGTGGACTATTGGGGTTTTATTGTTGTATATATGAGATTTGTGCATCTGATTAGATGATATGATTATGGATATTATTCTGACATGATTTGTTGATGATGTAGGCTGACGATAACTTGCCGACCATACTAACATGTGGAGTAGAGGGGTCATGCATGACTACCAGAAACATTGAGGGAGAGGTGTGGACAACAGCCCTTCCATAGCCTACTAGCACTCTCACCGTGGCTCGAATTGTAGGTTAATTATTACCTAGTTCGAGAAGACCTATGATTTCATGAGGGCCGACTGCGACAGTCGCTCATGATGATTCTAAGGGGCACGGAATAAGGTAGGGGCCTTATTCCTTAGAGGCCCTTAGTCACCCACAATATCACCTGGCGGAGTATTGACTCCAGGGGTTTTGATGTCCACCAATTCAATCAAGAGGTGAGTGGAACCGTTAGAGAACGTAGTGCATCCTGAAGGGCATGTCATGCAAGAAAAACAGAAAGAGGTGAGTGTAACCCTTGGAGCACGTAGTGCGTCCTGAAGGGAACATCGTGCAAGGGAAACAGAATGGGACGAGTGGCACCCTTGGAGCACCTAGTGCGTCCTAAAGTGCACGTCGCGTTGCTAATTAATAAATGAATGAACCTAGATGGACTTAGAACAGATAATGTGATGAGAAACTTTTAAAACAATTTCCCTAATAAAATGTCACCCAACCCAGGAAGATAAAGTCTAGGTCTAAGTTATACTTCTGATAAAAAGAAATACCTATTTATATAAAAATATAAATATAAATAAATAAATAAACAATGATAATCATCATTAATCTTGTGACGATTAAGGGGTAAGTAATTCAATTAATTTATAAAAATCTTTTGGGGGATAAAATTTAAAAGGGGGAAAAAGGGGAAATAATTGTTTTATCACATATGCTAATTAAAAATTTATTAATTAAAAAGGAAAAGGGGAAACATACAAAGGAAAAGGGGAAACATAAAAAGAAAGGGGAAACACAAGCAAAAAGCAGAAAGACTAACTTAGTAAGCTATCTAGAATTTAAGAACTTTCTAAATTAAACTCAACTAGTAAATTAGTAAGGTGGTAAGTCATTAAAATGTGTAAGGGAATATGGGGACACCTACGAGTGATTCTAGGAATGATTTTAGGTGGGTGAGGGAAATAGGAGTAATTAATTAATTAATGAAATTAATTTATTGTGCAATGAAGGGGATGGGTGACACATGTACAAGGAGGATTTTAATGAATTAAATTATTGAACAATAAATTAAATGGGATTTTGGGAAAGTAAATGACTTAGAAACTCTATATAAAAGAGGGCGGATGAGGGTGATGGATATCTTCTGTGATGTGTAACGTTACGCTACAGAAATTTAGACTTGACTGACTTAGCTTCTGAGAGTTGGGATACCCAACTCGGTGAGGAGTGGTAGCTCGGCCTTGCGAGGCGAGATGGGAGCTACTTGTTCTCTGGTTTAGTGTGAGTGGCCCCTTTGCAGCTCAGGGGGCTAAGGGGTAAGAAGAGTACCCCTAGCATTGGTTGGTAGGTACCAGTGAAGTCTCATCAGTCGGCAAGAAGGAGCTACATAGAGCGTGCGGGACACAACTCAGACCAGGCGACTTGGGCTACGATACGCTTGCTTGTATTCTGCATGTTATATTATTATAAACCTTACGCCTTCATTTCTATATTTTTAACTATGTAAAGAAGGTGTTGAACTTAGCATTTTAATTGAGAACTTAAATTTCCTTAGCCTTGAGTTCTCTACTTGAATTGATTCCCTTGGAAATCAATCTCTGAATGTTTTGACCATCCTATGGTTTTATTGATTTTTTGATTTTGTGTTGCATACTTCGCCCTTGTCCTTAGCTCATCAGTCCTCGCCTAAGCAGTTGGCCAGGAGCCAGATCGACGATCGTCACTTTGGTGTTAATAGACCTATAGATCCCAAAGCCCTGCTTTTCTGTGCATGGATGATGAGCAAAGTGATGCAAGAGCATCGCCAACACATCAAGCGAGCCAGCGTGGAGCGGAAGACAGCTGGACAGCGCCAGCAAAAAATTTGAAAACACCTTGATATTGTTGCGCCAAACATTAATGTGTGGATTTAATGAAGCGCACTTTGTATATTGTAATGGACCTTGAGCGGATAGCTCTCGTCCTTAGGTAGATAGACGGCATGTATTTTAGTTAATGCTGGTAGATATGAATTTAATTGTAGATTTGATAGTTAGAGTTCGAGAGGGAAAACGGATATAGACACCCTCATTGTATCATTGTATTATTAGCATAATCATTCAGGAAGAGAAGATCAAGCAGAGAATTGTGTGAAGAACACCCATGTACAGGCATTTGAATTAATAGAAGAAGATTTGGTTCAAATCCATGGTTTGTGTTGTTTCTTTGTGTACATTGTTTTTGTGCTCATGAATGTTTATTTCCTGTCATACATTTGCTTTATATGTTGTGTATGTGATTTCATGGTGAACTTGAAGTCTGAAGGGAAGAAGAAATTAGTTTCAATTGTTTTCTCTATTTTGAACCAGAGGATTCCTGTAAGGAGTGGAGTCGAATTGTCCACAAGGAGTGTGTTGACAGAAGGGTTCACTTAGAGGAAACTTTTGTTCCCATTTCTTCGAGGGTGCAGATAGGCACAGTGTCGTGCAAGGAGTGCGCAGGCCAAGTGAAGTCTCAGAGTTGCGATTATGAGCAAAGTATCGAGAGACTGCTGCTGCAGGAGTGCGCAGGGTCGAACGACTTCAACACTTAGACGTTGTTGAAGATTTTCCGCAAGGAGTGCACGCAAGAAGTTCTCTAAAGGACTTGAAAAGTCGAGAACAAGCTCAGGAGGTGTAGGCCTTCGAAATTCATCGAAGGAGTGCACAGAAAGGTCGTGCATCGGAGCGTTCAAGCAAGTACCGGAAGCTTGTGTGCAGGTGGACAAGTCTTCGTGGAGGAACACTCAGTTATTTCGTAGATTCTCCAAAGGAAGGAAGAACGGTTGGAATTCTCCGAGAAGAATTTGCGACGCCCGGTAAGTTGTCAGATCTCACCGAGAAGCAGGAAAGATACAGTGAAGGCATCAAGAGGTTCTAAGCTCAGGAAGGGCAGGACCGTCGATCAGGATCACGAGGACCGTTGGATCTACTCGTGGATCGGTATCTCGAGAGTTCAGGAGTCGAGACTCCACATCTTCGCAACGGAAGTCGTGATATTGCGAAGCGCGATACTCTAATGGGTGAGTAAATAGCATGGGCCACAGTAGTTGGTGACGTGTCAGGTGACGCAAGTCATCGGGATCTCGTTGCGAGAAGTCCC
Organism: Picea sitchensis; assembly: GCA_010110895.2. Lineage (NCBI taxonomy): Eukaryota > Viridiplantae > Streptophyta > Pinopsida > Pinales > Pinaceae > Picea > Picea sitchensis. The sequence goes on from SNQJ01S0039949.1 coordinate 91,718, forward strand.
GAACAATTAGGGTTAGGATTCGCGATCCCGCGAAGTCCGAAGTTCCGATGAGGCAAGGGAACGTCAGAGATTTAAATCGCACGTGTGTATCGATCTTTCGGCACATCGCGAGTCGGGAGTTGGGAAACCAAGAGCTTGGAATCATGAGTAGCGAGGTCGCGATAGAACCGGAGTCTCGATAAGACGAGAGGAAGTTAGCGTTGAATGACATATCGGGTCTCGAGGATTCGAGAGCCAAACAAGCAAACAAGAAATCACGAAGCCGCGAGTTTCGATCCTCCGAAAGTGGAAGAAGAGAGGATCGCAGCATGAAGAGAACCTGTGGAGTGTAGATTTCCCGATAGGGGAATAGAAGGACAGTTGAGTTCTTCGGGCCAAGGGAGAAAGAAGGTCCTGAGGTAGCGGACGTGCCAGTGAGGGTGCAAGTACCGTATCACAAAGGATGCTTTTTCCCAGTCGTCTGCCCCTATTGATTGTTCTTGGTTGATTGATGGTCATTGTGCCTTCTGGCGATTCAGAACCTCTGTGTCTGATTGCGTAAACTCCCAAAACCATTGCGTCTCCTTGAAGGATTATCCCTGTTTTTCCTTGATGGATAACCTCTGAGTTGAAGGCCCAATATCTGCGTTTTGTATCTTGAATGTGTTTCATTGCTGGATATTTCTTTGTGTTTTTATATATTGAATGTGGTTCATTGTCGGATATATATTTCTCTATGTTTTTGTATCTTGAATGCATTTCATTGTTGGATATTTGCTCTGCGTTTTTGTATCTTGAATGCGTTTCATTGTTGGATAAATATTTCTCTGCATTTTTATATCTTGAATACGGTTCATTGTTGGATATATATTGCTCTACATTTTTGTATCTTGAATGCATTTCATTCCTGGATATTTTCTCTTCATTTTTGTATCTTGAATGCATTTCATCGTCGGATAAATATTGCTCTACATTTTTGTATCTTGAATGCGTTTAATTGTTGGATATTGCTCAGCATTTTTATATCTTGAATGCGGTTCATTGCTGGATATATAGTGCACTGCATTTTTGTATCTTGAATGGGTTTCATTGTTGGATGTTGCTCTGCATTTTTATATCTTGAATGTGCTTCATTTTCAGATATATTGTTCTACGTTTTTTTATACTGAATGTGTTTTAATGGCTAGATATATTACTCTACGATTGTCATCATTAAGAATACAATCGTTGCATGTTATGCCTGTGATTTTCCAATTGTTACCTGGCGAGTTTGGCCACTTGTTATACCTACAATTTTCCAATTGTCACCTGGCAAGTTGGACCACTGGTTATGACTGTGATTTTCCCATTTATTAACCTGGTGATTTTTCCATTTAATCACTACGTCTTCATGTCTTTATTAACCTGACGATTTTGCTATTTAATCTTTGTTTCTTCTTGTCTCTTTTCCATCCTTGTCATTGACCACCCTTCCCTCTACCTGCGATGTAATGTATCGTTACACTTTTTCAAATTCATCATCAGAAAAAATCATTTTTCCCGTTATGAAAATTACTTGAAACATTTATGCAAAAATCATTTTCCCATTCATTATCATTTTGTTGATTTAGAATATTTAAAGACTCTTTTTGTTTCTAAGCAGTATGAATTAAGTATACATATCTGATTTGTTTTGTTCATATTCTTCTCTTCGCTCCTCTGTATCCAGATTCTCATTCTTTATTTGACCAAGAACCTTCCCACAAACCCATAAATTATTCTCTATCTCCTTATCATCAGTGAACATGTGTTCCAAAGTTGGAGACTTCATTTCTTTGAGATAAAATGGCTAATCAAGATGAAATTATAATGTATAGTACGCCTTAGCAACAACTTCAGAAGGTCAAATATCAATAGAAAAATTGTGAAAGACATTTTCAAATCTTACATTGAACATTGTAACAGTTTCATCATTTCTTCTTTTTATAGTATAAAACTTGGAAATATATTGATGATAAATTTCCTTTCATCCCATTTGTGCAAGAAAAGATTATGATAACCAATCCAAGAATTAATAGAATCAGTTGTTAAATCTCTAAACCATCTTTTAACTTCTCCTTCCAAAGACCAAGTGAACATTCTCATAAATACATCCTCATGTTGAATATCTAAGCAATTTGTGAAATTTTCAAAGGCTATCATGTGCTTTTCTGCTGAAATATCATCTTCTCCATTGAATCTAGGAAGATATTTGAACATTTTGGGAGGTAAATCATTAACGACAGATGACAACTTAAGAGGTTTAAACCTATTTATAGCCCAAGGATGGGTCTTTGCAGGTTGTTCATAAGGTATATTATTTTCTATAAGATTTATATATAAGTCTCATTCTCAACCGATTTACAAGACTAACTATGCTTTGGAATAATAGGGATTAGGAATTTTTGTTCAAGAAAAATTTCAAAAGATACTCATACAAGTGTCTCATTATTATTTACAAAAGGTAATAATGAAGAGAGATTGTCTTCTTGAAGAACAAAAGAATAAGTTGGATTTTCTTTTTTTAAGAAAAGAAATGATATTTTGAAAGCATGACCCCCTAATTGTACAAAAGAGAAACAAACCTTTTTTAGATGTATAAGAAAGAATAGTAAAGGACCAATCAATAGATACAAAAAAAATTGAAACGAACTTACCAATTGATACTTGATCATTTTACAATGATATTTCATTTCTTTGTCAACGGGATTCATTTCCCAGTGGAGTCTTTGAAAATGTGATTAGAATTACAATGAAGTCAGTAGGTGAAAACTTGATTAAAAGATAAAATTGAAACTCTTATGCAACCTATTGTTTGACTCGCATTCACTAGAAAAAATAAGATCTAATCTTTATCATACCCCATGGAAAATATTTTGAACCTTCATTCCCTGGAAATGACGCCAAAAAGATGTTGTAACTTGAGGTGGTTCCTGGTTGCTTAGAAACAATGCCAAGACATCTTGAAACCTACTTTTAACCTCAATTTGGCTCTTAGGTTTAGAGGGGCCTCTCTCATTATATTTAATAATTTTGGCTACCTACTATCACTAAGCATCAACTTTCATCATTAAGTTCAGGTGAGAGATTTGACTCAATTAAATAGAAGGATAAACATAGTTAAGAATAAAATGACAAAATATTGGGATTAAGGAACTATAAGTCTCTCAAATCAGAGGCCTAATCCATTTGGAAAGGTTTCTCATCCAACAAAGCACAAAGATGATAATGAAAGATGGAAGAAAAGGAGAAGAACATTAAATCTTAGGCTCAACAAAGAGTTAGGAAGTCTTCATTGGTTTATGATGAAGAAAGGATGAATTATTGGGCATTAGCCAATGGATCCAACAAAAGATAAATGCATGGGATGGGCATAAATTATGAATCCAACACAAAGGAATTTAAATAAAATAATTTGCAGATGTATACATGTTTCTACAAATCAATCAAACATATAAGAAAGTGGTGGTGGTCATACCCAATTCCTATCTCCAAATTATAAATGAAAGAAAAAACATAGATGAATTAAAAGCGGCTTGAAATAGAGAATAAAACAATGCTCTATATAAATGAGAGATGAATCCAATACATTAAGTTCCCTAACTCAAAGATTTATAAAGAATGGCCCATTAGGCTCATTCCAAAAAAACACACAGTCTTCACTTATTGTCTTAATAATATCCTAACCTGCTCTTCCCTATGAAGTCTCTAGTTGCTTCTTCTATAATGCTTTAATGCTATTATGATTCCTTAAAATTTGTTATTTTCTAATATAAATCAATTATTACAAGTTTTTTTACAACAATTTCACAGGAAAAAATAGCTTATACAATTACCCCACACTGTGAAACTTGTTGTAAGAAACTAATAAAAGCTTATTTAAATGGCCAATATGAACCAATATTGTAGAAACCACTATGTATAAATAGAACAAACTAATAATGATTAATCATGAAAATGTACATTTGCATGATTAACACATAACAAGAAAATATCAGAGTGAATCTGATAGAAACCTTGTAAATTCAATCTTCTATGAGTGACAAGACTTTTGTATGATCTAACTTGATAACTAACTCGAACTTGAACTAAAACTGATACAGATTTCAACTACTGTGATTTTGGCATAATAATTTTTCATCACTGCATTAGAACATGTCAACTTATATTTGGCTACGGAGTGAACCTTTTGATGATGATAACAAATAGAAATGAGTGTTAAATTTAACTTATCATAATCCTCACGTACATACACCTGAATATACATGTGTCTTCATTTTGATGATCTGGCATTATAACTTGATGTAGCTTGGCGGGTTCTTTTTTCATTGGGCCATGTCATATTTCTATTGGACACGTGGAAATCTCTAATGTGTTGACACGTGGCATGTTCTGATTGAATGACACATGGTCATGTATATGGAAGACATTGATTTGAATGTGTAGGCGATACATGTGAATAATATATCACATATATTGTCAAGTCACGTGTCTTGCTTTATAAGCGAAAGGTTATTTTCTGCGGGGGGTTATTCGTGGTTTTGAAAACCACTTAGCGAGGGGTCGCAGTGGATTTAATGATCTGCATGTCACATAAGTTGAAGCCACCCTTTGATTCCTCGGGGGGTCACACTTTTATTAAACATCATATGGTCGAGGGGGTGGTGCATTGTGGACCGTAGATTTCATGTGATAGCACGTGATAATCCTACATGTAACCAAACTTTATTAATACATAAAATTACAATATAAATACAAAATATTAAAATTTTAAAACCAAATTTAAAACTAAAACTATATATCAAAACTACATTATATTAAAATAAATACAAAAGTGTGATAAAACTAAACTAAAGTTAAGATTTATTGAACACTATTATTTACAAAACATTTTAATCTAAAATAAATAAAACCTAAGATTAATAAAATATAACAATTAAAAACAACCTATTTAACTAATTAACACCTACTTAGAATTAATTAACATAAAATTTTATTTTTTAATTAAAAAAATAGATAATATTACAACAAGTATAATGGATTACAATACTAGTCACTTAATATTATTAGATCGAAGGGTAATTTCCAAACGACATTCATGGCATCCTCTCTATGTATCGATCATCCTCTCAAACTCAAAGACAAAGAATAATAGCATAGGAGAAGGAATACCACCAACAAAACTTCATATGATTTGCATATAAAATGGCAAGAATCCATTCCCCTCCTCCAAGTATGATTATTATCAGGGATAATTTTAAGGATGAAAATTTTTAAAATGTAGAAACATGCGTTAATATTACTATTCCTTAATATGAAAAATGTAAAATGTTTGGCGATAGTTTTGTAAAAATGTTAAAATTTCTAAGGATTTTATATAGTTTCTGTAAAATTTTGGTGAGTTTTAAAGTAAAATAATTTTATTCTATGGAATTTCGGCAAATCCTTTTTTAGAAAAAACGGAAATTGGCAAATATGTTTTTGGGAAAACCATGGAAAATTAGCCCATTAGCTAAAGTTAGCCCATAAAACCAGATCTATGATTATTACATTTTAATATACGTTGTGAGGTGTGTGCAATGTTATGTGAACAACTTATCATATTTCATATACTTCCTAGCATGGCATTACAATAATGAGCTTAATGTTATGTTATGGGAATGGATTATTCTACACTTTATGTTAGTATTTGGTCGTGGAAGAGATCATTCCTTTCTACTCTTTTAAAACATTGATTTGATTAGGTATTTCAAGGTCCAAGTTACACCCTAATTTCTTTGAAGAGATAGAAGCAATTATTAATTAAGGGGTAGCCACATGTGAAGTTTAAGAATTATGAGAACCTTTGTTATATTTCATGTATTGGGAAGGGATCTTTCTACTATGTGATATGTGATAGAGAGAGAGAGCTACCAAAGTGAATATTATCATCTCTTTCTAAAATCAATATATGTCTTTTTAAATAATGACAAGTTTTAAAAGACTTAAGTGATGATGATGATGATTAATGTCCATTGAGACCAATTGATCTTGGACCTTAATAAGGTAAGAGATTACTTAGATTTCTTTAAAATTGTATTTCTATGCTAAAAAATCATTGAGAGAAGTGTTCCAAGATCACCATAGTTTTGATGACTTAGGAGGTTAGGAACGTTTGTATTGTGGAATATATTTTAAAATTGGGATCTAATATGGGTATATGCAGGGCAATCTAAGAGGAATTGTTTTTCATCTTCTACCTGCTTAGTGTCACAAAGATGATAGATTCTTTCATCCCATGTTGTTTTGGGAGGTGTCCAATGCCCAATTTCACTATGCAGCTCATGAGAGTTTGTTCTTATTTTAGCAATGTCGATTTTATTCTTTGCACTTCTCAAAACTGAGAGGTAATTTTGATCTTTTAAATTAGGATTGACCACCTTCTTGTAGTATATGAATTTCCTTTTATCCACTAATTATTTATCACACCACATATTCTCCTCAAATTTAGAAGTGATATTATTTGTAATATTATAGATATTATGCACGACGGCTTCTTCTTGTATTCCCCAATGATTTAGCCAAGTTTTGGCATCTTTATGCCATCCTCGCTTGAGTCGCTCGTGCTTTTGGCTAGAGTTTGAAGCAATTTTGGGGGGCCTCCTATTATCCATGTTGTTTATCTTGTTCTTGTACATTAGGTATCTAATCATAGCAATTCTCTCAATGGAGGAAAGACTTTCTTCTATGAGGAGGATATGATAGGGTGCATTTCCCTTAATTTTGAGATTATAAGTTATAAAATTATTTTGGATCTGTTCTATCTTTCTTCAGGATTCTCTAGATATACTAAAACCCCAAACTTCACATCCATATAAGATAATTGGAGTGACGAGAGTGTGAAAGAGAAGATTTCTTTAATCCCAAAGACCAAGGTCTGTTGATTTACAATTATTTTTGACCTCATAATAATCTTTCCACCCTCCATTTATTATTGTATCCCCTTTTCAACACTATAGTTCCAATTGAGCTTGTGGTGGATATTGAGCTTGTGAAAGAGCGAGTTTACCTAATACAAATTTTTTAAAGTATTTTTAATTTATCATACCCCAAACATCTTTTCTAAATTTGTTCAAAGGAGTGCATCCCTTTAAAGCATGAATTATAGGCCAAGAGTGAGGGGAAGAATATGTGTTGGGGGTTCCAAAGAACAAGCCCACCAAATGTCATGTTTCATTATCCAAGCTCGAGATGTCATATAGGGAGTGTTTCTCCTACTCTTTGATCCATATCCGCAATAGAGCTAAGTCCAACCGACAAGAAAACTTATCTTCGCCTTGAATGTTATCATCCCAAAAGTCAATTGTTTTCCCACTACCAAGAATCCAAGTCAACTTTGCTCGAATGACAGGGATTGTTGCCTTGAGTAGCTTATGAATTGAAGAGCCCCTCATTTCCTTAAGTGGATATTCAAAACATTTGTGTTGGGTTTCTTTAAAATATTTATTCAATATGACCTTTTTCTACCATGCTAAATTGTCCAAGATCATTTTCCACAAAAGTTATCTTATACAACATTTATTACTTTGTTGCAAGATGCATCTTGTTTACCTTCATTTAAATTCTATAACTAATCTATTATATTTTTATATATTTACTAGATACATATTTTTTACCTTCATTTAAATTCTATCACTAATCTATTATATCTTTATATATTCACTTTATATTCGTATATTTATTTATTCACTTATTTTGATGTCGTAATATAATGTGTAATGATATTTACATAATTTTAAAAGGCCCATATAAGATGAATAACACCTGCTCTATAAGCATTATGTCTTTGTTAGAGATATGAGAGTAGTTATACTATCTTTTTCATTTTACATAATTTTTAAAAAATAATATTTATTTATAATTACTGAAACAATAACATCCTCGAAATAAAAAATAACCAAACTAGAAATCAAATTGTGAGTCTTCTGACACGTAGATTTTCCACATAGATATGACACCTTTATTGAAACCAAACTACAAATCAAGTTGTAAGTCTTCTAACACGTAGATTTTCCACATAGATTTTCCTAAACATTGTAGGATGCTACCTTTATTGAGAATCTACAACAAGACACTCCATCTCATTTTCACCATTCATGCCAACAATGTTTGGACTAAGTTTTACACCTTTTTAGGTTGATGGATTGGACCAACTCATCTAGGGTGTGAACTTTGGGGGCGTCCTTGGTATTTCTCAACCTCTTAAAGATTATCTACGCCATCGATGCCATATTCATGATTCAAAACAAACATAGTGACATATGGACAAATATAGCTATAATCATTAAATTTGATTTTCTTCAATAAAGAACATTCAAATAAAATTGGGGATCTTACGGATTTTAAATTTAACTTTCTTAAATACAGAACATTCAAATAAAATTGGGGATCTTTTTTCTTGTATAGGATTTGTACGCAAATATTATAGGATATTATTAGTCCCTGCAGAAGGCGTATAGGGACTATAGCGATCGATAATTTGTTGACTTCATATTATTTTTTCCTTTGACCACAAATATTTGCATAATATCTATTGTTGGAAGTAGGGAACTAAAACCATTGATTTTTATATAATAAAAAATACCATATATGACATGATCTGATTGGATAACAGATTGGAGGTCTTATTGTCGGCTTCACTATTCCCAATGTTTTATATGTTAGCATATCCAAAGTTTTTTATCATATACGGTCTTTCTGAATAATATATTTTCTTATGCATTGCTCGAAGGTGGATTAATTCTAGCATTAGTTTGAATGTCTATCTTAGAATTTTCTGCTAATTTATCCTAAGTTTTGTTAATTATAAATTTTTTTGTGTTTGTTGTACTATTGTTATTATTTATTTTTTTGTTTTTTATTATTATTAAATACTTAACGTGCATAAAGAGGCCTGCCACACGCATTCTTTCTTAAATGTTTACACAACGCAAGGCCCTTGGATTGTTCTGTCATCCTTAAATGTTTACCTAACAGGCCTCACAGCCTTAAATGTTTACTTAACAGGTGTGTTACAATACATTTTCCTCTGATTTTTGGATACAATCTTGTTTGTAGTGAATTTGGGTAGTTAGACTTGTTCTTGCAGTTTGCAGGGTTGAGATTCTACGCCCTTGTTTTCTTCAACTTTGCAAGGTTGGTTTCCTACATCCGCAATTGGACCTGTTTTTTTGTACCACAAGATGCAACAACTATCGTCCCACAAAAATGTGAGAATGTCGTTGGCGGTAGAACTTGGGATTTTATCTACTTCGTATGCTACGAAAACTATAGTTTCATGGGAAAATTGGACACTAATGGAATGTATATTTCTGGTAAGTCCAATGTCTCCAACCCTGATGCCTTTAACACGGCATATCATGCCTTTGAGACATGAAATGTACATCAAAGTGTGGCATGAACGTGTGGGATCATGGTGGATTGATTTACTTCCGGTTTTAAAAGTAAGCAGGTTATATAAATGTAATAGTATTTAAAGAAGTATTGTAAATGGCCTACCTTGGTTTTTATCACTGCACATTTTTTAATCAAGTTTACTTCAACTGAAATTTAGGAAATTACTGACTGAAAATACTATAATTTCGTATTTGAGTTGTTGGGTTTGTATAATCTTGGTGTGAAATGATTTTTTAAAGGTGTATAGTCTTGGTGCATCGTAAATTTAGAAATTTTGCATGGTGTATAATCTTACTGTTTCAAAAATTTAAAAGTTTTTTAGGTGTTGTTTCAGGAATTATTTCATAAATTCAAAAAAAAATTCAAGGTGTATAATCTTGGTGTCTCGGAAATCCGGAAATTTTTCATGGTGTATAAACTTAATGTTTCCGTGTATAATCCTGGTGCCTCAGAAATTTAGAAAATTTTCATGGTGTATAATCTTAGTGTTTCAAAAATTTAAAAGTTTCAGGTGTTGGTGTTTCAGAAATTATTTCAAAAATTTTAAAAGTTTTTTAGGTGTTGTTTTAGAAATTACTTCATAAATTCAGAAATTTTTTCAAGGTGTATAAAAGGCATGATATGTACATCAAAGTGTGGCATGAACATGTGGGAGCATGGTGGACTGATTTACTTCCATTTTTAAAAGTAAGCAAGTTATATAAATGTAATAGTATTTAAAGAAGTATTGTAAATGCCCTACCTTGGTTTTTATCAGGGCGCATTTTTTAATCAAATTTACTTCAACTGAAATTTAGGAAATTATTGACTGAAATTACTGTAATTTTATATTTGAGTTGTTGGGTTTGTATAATCTTGGTGTGAAATGATTTTTTCAAGGTGTATAGGCTTGGTGCATCATAAATTTAGAAATTTTGCATGGTGTATAATCTTACTGTTTCAAAAATTTTAAATTTTTTTAGGTGTTCTTTCAAAAATTATTTCATAACTTCATAAATTTTTCAAGGTGTATAATCTTGACCTGTCTCATAAATCTAGAAATTTTTCATGGTGTATAAACTTTTTTTTTCTGCATATAATCTTGGTGCCTCGGAAATTTAGAAATTTTTCATGGTGTATAATATTAGTGTTTCAAAAATTTAAAAGTTTCAGGTGTTGGTGTTTCAGAAATTATTTCAAAAAATTTTAAAGTTTTTTATGTGTTGTTTCAGAAATTACTTCATAAATTCAGAAATTTTTTCAAGGTGTATAATCTTGGTGTCACAGAAATTTAGAAATTTTTCATGGTGTATAAACTTAGTGTTTCCATGTATACTCTTGGTGCCTCCGAAATTTAGAAAATTTTCATGGTGTATATTCTTAGTGTTTCGAAAATTTTAAAGTTTCATTTAGACATTCTATCAAAACAAAATCAAAATTCTAAAATTCCAATTTTACATTTAAAAACATTAAAAATAATATTGAATAACATTTAAATAATTGTTTATACTATTCTTTAACTAAAAAGTGTTATAGCATTATATAAATTACTATAATTCTTGGTAAATGTTATAATATTCTGGACTGATTTACTTTCGTTTTTTAAGGTAAGCATGTTATGTCGACTAGACTCGTGATACATAAGCATGACTATAAATGTGAACCTGCAAGTCCATCAACCCCAACCCGCGAGTCCGCCAACCCACTCACCTTGTCACATCTATTTTATTCTACTATATTTTTATACTTACATTTCATTTCCTTTAGTGCAATAGTTTAATATATATAGTTTTATTTGTATTTATGTTTTTCGTCTTCTATACTTAACCAATTTCTCATTTCATTTTTCCCTGTACTTTATCTTTCTCGTTACTTAGTTGTTTTTCTGAAAGTTGTGAACCCGGGTATAGTGAATCTTGCGAGTTCTAGTGGTTCAGGGTCGAATTGCAAATGATGGAAGTGTTGTCTGCAAAATGTGTATCATTGTAACGACCCCTTCGTTACGACTACAAGTGAAGCAGTTTTTTTTATTTTTTATTTTTTATTTTTTTAGGATTTAAGAGGCAAGAAGGTGATGACGACAATAGTTTAATCACATCACTGATGATGAACACTAGCACGCAGTCTAGGCAACAAGTTAATATGACACCACCCACCAGCTCAAGACAACTGGCAAAACATGCGCAAAATAACAAGGAGGACAACTACCCTTCCAACGCAAACACGACCAAGCCTACAAGCTAAGGGACAACACCCCCATCCCCACATCACGGCCTAGACGAACAAAGACTAGAACCTCAAGGTGCACAGACCTAACTCCTGAAGACGTTCGGCCCTTGCGCCAAGAGAAACTTGTACGCTCGTCATCACTCACACAAAATCACCTACTTCGGCCAATATCTCATTCGCCACTATCCCCTAGGGTGAACCATGATCCCCTCATCAGGAATCATGTCATTCCCAGGTGATAGATGCGTCAATAACATTAGCGCCAAACAAAAGGGACCAAGACTCAAGAAAACTTCGACGCACTAGGAACCGAATACTGACTGGGAGACTATACCTACCCCACACAAAGGTTGATGAGACACAAGAGGACGAAGACAAGGGGTGATTCCAGCCCACACGACATCGTCCCCAACCCCACCAAACACCCAGGCTAACCGATCCATGACTAAATTCTAAATTAACATGGGTTCCATTCTAACGGGGCATGTCAAGTTACAACTAATCATTAATGCACCCGCTAAATTAACGTTAAAACAATCAATTTAGCAATCCTAAGTAATCAACACTAGAATTATAATCATAAATACAGTCTAACCTCAATTATAATCAATTTAACAAGTCTAAAATTTGCAATCTAGTCTTTACTCAACATACTAATTTAATCATTATTACAACCTAAAAGGGCTATTCTATATTAATCCACATCCCCATCCGACTAGCCATTAACTTAAATAACAACATTAACAACTTAAAGTAGAACACTACCATTATATCCCTTATGAACAATTTAAACCTCAACATGTAGTCTAACTATATTGTTCGGACTAACATTACTAGCCGTCCATTAACACTGAGAAGGAAACTACTAACTATTAACACTACTGGAGCAATTCAACAAGGAAATTAACACGGCGGTTACATAACAATTAATATAGCAGTTAACCAGGCAATTGATATAAGGATTAGCATAAAAATTAATTTAGCAATTTACATGACTGTTAACATAACAATGATAGCGCAATAACAAGGCGATTCACCTAATTGTTAACCATTTAACTCGTGGTGGCACTTAATCATTAAGAATGAATCTGTTGACCATCGATAATGTTGTAGCAATTGTTCTGGCAATTAATAAGGAAAATATTATAGAATTTAGCATTGCAATTAAACATGCAGATCCAAGCATAAATCCTATAACAATCTGAGTGTATCATTGCCTGATCCCCCGCTCTGAGTGACGTCCCACGTGCTCCGTGCAACTCCTTCTTGTCGACCAGCGAGACTTCACTGGTACCTCCCAGCCAATGCTAGGGGCACTCTTCTTCCCCCTTATCCCCCCGAGCCACAAAGGGGCCACACACACTATCCAGAGATTCAACTAGCTCCCAGCTTGCCTCACAAGGCCGAGCTACCACTCCTCACCCAAGGGGCCACACTCATCCAGATTCAACTAGCTCTACCACACTTAGCTCCCAGCTTGCCTCACAAGGCCGAGCTACCACTCCTCACCGAGCTGGGTATCCCAACTCCCACAAGCTAAGTCAGTCAAGTAGAGATTTCTGCAGCGTAACGTTACGCAAACAGAAGTGATCCTTCATCCTTCTCCTCCCTTCATTATATAGAGTTTCTAAGTCCCTTACTTTCCTAAAATCGCATTTAATTAAGTTTCTAAAAATTAAATCCTAAAACTTCCTCCCCGTGCAAGTGTCACCCATCCCCTTCATTCCTCCACAAATTAATTTCTTTAATTAATTAATTTCCCTTATTTCCCTCACCCACATAGAGTCACTCCTAGAATCACTCCTAGGTGTCCCCAAATTCTCTTACAGGTTTTAATGACTTTCCCCATTATCAATTTGCTAGTTCAATTTTAAATTAAAAAGTTCTTAATGGTAGATACCTTACTAAGTTTGACTTTCTGCTTTTTCCCTTGGGTTTCCCTTTTTTTCTTATGTTTCCCTCTTTTCCTAGTTTCCTAAATATTTTAGATTTCCCTCTTTCCCCTTTTCATTTAGGACTCAAATTGGCAGGTGTCGAAATTAACCCGCTTTTTCCTTTTTCCCTTTTTAGTTAATAATTTTAAATTATCATAAATAATGAAACAATTATTTCCCTTTTTTTTTAATTTTACCCTAACAGATTTTTATGAATCATTTAAATTGCTTACCCCCTTATTATTACAAGATTTAACATAGAGTATAATTATTATTATTTATTTATTTTAAAATAGATAGATAAAATTTTACCACTAGCATAATTTAGACTTAGACCTTAAATTTTTGTACTGGGCGACATTTTATTAGGGAATTTGTTTTTAAAAATTCTTAACACGTTATTCGTCCTAAGGCCATCTAGGTTCATTCATTAATCATCAACAATGCAACGTGCCCTTCAAGACGCACTAGGTGCTCCAAGGGTGCCACTCACCTTAATTTGTTTCCCTTGTACGATGTGCCCTTCAGGATGCACTACGTGCTTCAAGGGTGCCACTCATCTCTTTCCATTTTTCTTGCGCGACGTGCCCTTCAGGACGCACCACGTGTTCCAAGGGTGCCACTCACCTCTTGACTGACTTGGTATACATCAAAAGCCTCTGGAGTCAATACTCTGCCAGGTGAACTTGTGGGAGACTAAGGGCCTCTAAGGAATAAGGCCCCTGCCTTATTGCGCACCCCTTAGAATCATCGTGAGCGACTGTCACAGTCTGCCCTCATGGCATCGTGGGTCCTCTCAAACTAGGTAAACGTTAACTTACAGTTCGAGCCACGACGGGAGTGCTAATAAGTTGTGGCAAGGTTGTTGTCCACACCTTTCCCTCAACATCTTTGGTAGTCGTGCATGACCCCTTTACTCCACATGTGAGTTTGGTCGGCAAGTTATCGTCAGCCTGCATCATTAACGAATCATGTCAGAATATATCCATATCATATCATCTAATCAGATGCACTAATATCACAGTAAAACAATCAAACCCCAATGGTACACTCCACGACTCGATCCAAAGTCCAAGGGGTTCCATCGATGCCTCTGCATCCTCGAGGTCCAAAATCATGCACACTCAATAAAACTGAGTTAATAGCACCTGTCTATGTCAATGCAGTAAAACAACATGTCATCAACCCATAACGCCTCATAATAAAAATCAAATGTTTTAATAGCATAATAATCCGGATCACTTGCGAGCAAGTGTCCTCAAAGAATAAGTTCACGCAGTGCACAAGAGCAGGATGTTACAATCACGAAATTCTTGGGTGCAAAATGTATATGAAAAAAGTGTTGGGTGCAAGATATATATCACAGAACACGCACGACATGAAAAATGAAAAATAAAAATAAAAATGAATAATTAATTGAATAAAATTTAACAAAATATTATCACATATTAATAATGAATACGATATTTAATATTAATATTATAGGATAGATATCATTAATTTTATTTTGTAGTTTATTTATTAATATTAATATAAAATAGTATATACAAGTATATATCCATTTTAACTCTAGAGTCAAGAAGGATTAATTTCTAGGTATAAAACTTTATTATCATAAACAAAATCAAAATTCAAAAATTCCAAATTTACATTTAAAAATGTTAAAAATAATATTGAATAAAGTTTAAATAATTGTTTATACTATTCTTTAAGTAAAAATTGTTATAGCATTATATAAATTACTATAAATCTTGGTACAATGTTATAATATTTTATAAATTACTAAATCTCATGTTGCGGTCAGTCGGACTCGTGATACATAAGCATGACTATAAATGTGAACCCGCTAGTCCGCCAACCTGCTCACCGTGTCACGTCTATTTTATTCTACTATATTTTTATATGTATATGACGGAATTGTTGGGTGAAAAATGTATATGACGGAAGTGTTGGGTGCAAGATGTATATCACGGAACAGGCGGGACATGAAAAATGAAAAATAAAAACAAATATGAATAATTAATTGAATAAAATTTAACAAAACATTATCATGTATTAATAATGAATAGATGATCGAGTCTACGGTTTTTTCCATCACCGAGGAGGGAGACTGTGGTTGAGTATCTCCGGAAACTCAGTTCGACGATGATCGTTTTTTATTTTTTACCTTTGTCTTTTACCTAGAACATTGCCCTTCGTTTGTCTACTCCTGTTAAATTGTTACATCCTCGTAAGTGCCCCCTATTCCCAGGATTCTAGTAGGCGTGGTTCAGCCATGGATAAAGAGATGGATCTTACAACCCCACTCTCCACCTGCTCTGGTTCTGACCCTTCTCTGGGGATTTCGATAGCTGGCTTTTCACTGCTTGGTCAACTCTTCTCTCCAGAGCCTCCGTCTCCTCTAACAAGGAAACATCCATCCTCTCTCTCTTCCCAGCAAGGAGAGAACTCCTTCACCGATTGTTTTGGAACTTTTTTTGATTACCTGGCATCGAATCCTCTCACTTCTGATAGTTTCCTCTCTATTTTCGGTTCACCCGTTGACCTAGCCTTAGACTGGCTTTCTTAGGAGGAATAAGGTTTTCATCGTATCGTCTCACCTTTGCACTCAAAATTTGTTGGTATTGGATCGGTGGAGGAAGGAGCACAGCCTTACGAAGACACTAATTTGGATCTTTGTTGTAAGGGGTCGGGCCATTTACATTCACAAAGTTCCCATGTCCCACCAAACAGTTTTATCTTGGCCCATTTGGATGTTTAAGAACAACGAGGGTTTCCTTTAGATAGGAAGGATCCTTCCACAGAGTATATCCCAGAGGTTATGTGGCACAACAAGGGTTTCTTTAGGGGATGCAACAAAATAAAAAGGAAAGGACCATCCTCCAAAGGGAAAGTGGGCAATCTGCTACTTGGGTGAGAACTCGGTATGAACAATGTGCTGCAAATGGTGAACCAGACACTAGTTGGGAGAGCCAGTGGAAAAAAAATTTCCCATAAAACCATAGTTTCTTGGATAGAGTCGGCTTGGAAAGAAGATCTGGGCTATACTCCATAAGTTATTGAAATAAGTTGAAACTGGTTTGCCTTCCATTTTAATCATTCGAAGGATACAAAATGGGTGTTGGGGAAAAATTGGAGTATAAATTCTTCCCCTCTGTTGTTGAAGCCATGGAGTCCCCTTTTTGATGCCTCCAGGGAGAAAATGGATAAAATTATTGATTGAGTTTGTTTTTCAGCCCTTCCTCTACAGTTCTAGTCTCTGGATTATTTCAAAGCTATTGGAAATTTCCTGGGGGAATTCCTGGAAGCAGAACTCTCTTTTGAAAAAACAAAACAAAGGAAAATAGCTAGGATCTTGGTCAATCTTAATGTCAGGGAAGGGATATGAGAGGAGATTGTAACTTGGGAGGGTAATACACATACTCAATTACTGGACTATGAGAATATACCCTTCAGATGTTGGCGTTGTCACAAGCTGGTGGATTCTTTCCACCTTCCTCTAAGAACAAGAGGTGGTACTTACTATAGAGCAAAGTTAAATTCTTTCTCCCCAGTCCACAGCAGGAGACAAGAGGAAATTTTGGGAAATACTACTCCACCCTTGCTGGAACCAGGTTTCTCTACAAAGGTTACAGTTGAAAAGGAACACCCGGATCACTTGCCACCCCACAAAGGGATGACAGAAGGGAAATTGAAGAATACAAGAACTTCCTCACCAATCCCAGACTTTTCAAAAAATTGGTCTTTCGTTATTTCTCCTTGTCCCCTCCCCCCTATTACTGTTTTAATCAATAATCTATCTTTAGAGGGTAATGATTGGATGGAGGCTCTGGAAAATTTATCACTTAATATTGTCTCCATAAACTGTTTTGTGGCCAGAAAAGATAGATCCCCAGATCCTCCCCTTTTGGAATCCCCTCCCCCTCCTAAACGACTTTGAATTCTTGAAGACAACTCTTCCTCCTCCTCTCAGTCGTTGTAGTCCTCTTCTACCCAACATTTCTTAAGATCCCATACAAAATCCACAAGTGGACTGGGAAAGTAGGAAGTTTCCTCTCTTAACAGGGGAGGACGAGGGGAAAAATGTTTTCTTTCTAAAGAACAATCAAAGGCCAGACTGCATCTTTTAGCCAGAAATCAACAATCTATTGAACGGGAACTTAGATCAGTGAAGCCTCGGAGAAAGGTTTTGTTGTGAAGATCATGTACTTTAACTGCAGGGGTTTGGCAGGAGCCCACAAAAAATCTACCTTACAAAGGGTGGTCTTTACAGAACAACCAGACTTTCTGCTTCTTCAAGAGACTTTGGGGGTTGGGGAGGAGGTAAAAACAAGCCTGGAGCGCTTATTACCTGGGAGGAGTTTCACGATGGTAGATTCTTTGAGCAGATCTAGAGGATTGGCTACTGGATGGAACTCTCACAAAGTCCAAGTTCTCAACTCTTGGGGTTTGGACTCCGGTATTGGGATTACATTTTGTCTCCCTGCTTTAAAAGAGATAGTCCATTTAATTAACATCTATGGACCTTATCTGAACAGGAAACCTTAGTGGGAAACACTCATCAAAAAATCATTCTTCAATGAGCTACTTATTTTAGGGGGGGATTTAAATCTCTCCTTAGGTCCCTCTGAATTTTAGGGGGCAATGCGATACCTGATCCACTAGAGGATTACTTTGGAAAGAAATTTGTAGAAGCCAATATTACAGACTTAGATCCACCTTCCCTCAAACCAACATGGAAAAACAATAGGATCGGATCTCATGGAGTGGAAAAAAGGCTTGACCACTTTCTAATTAATGATTCTCTTATGAACAACTCTTTGACCATCAAGCAGTGGATAGGCTTTGGAGGATTGTCAGATCATCATCATATCTTCATGGATCTTAGACAGGGTTCTGATAAACCAGACAACCCTTTTAAATTCAACAAGACGTCGCTTGAAGATGAATCATTTTTAAAGATGATCAAGGAGCACTAGATCCCCTTTCGACAAGATTTAACTCTTTCAGCAGCTTTTCAGTTTACTGAAAATTTGAAAAGAATTAAAGAATTTGTAAAGCCTTGGGCTTTCCAAAAAATAAAACTAGAGGACAAGGAGCTAAAATAAATTTAACTCGAACTTAAAAGGTTATCAGACGATGAAGGGGATATTTTGAGAACAACAGAGTCAAAATTTAGATTACTACAATTGGAAAAAAACAGGTTAAAACTCCTTAAAGAAAAAGAAGAAACCTGGAGATTAAAAAGCAGAGCTATATGGTTGGAAAGTGGAGATGAAAACAAAAAGTTCTTTCAAGCCTGTGCCAAAGGAAGAAAAAATGTCAATATTATTTGGCATTTAAAAGATAAATATGGAAACTTGGAAACATCCTTTGAATGAATGTCACTACAAGGAAAAAACTACTTCCAGAATCTCTTTAAAGCAGACAGCCAAGATACGATAGAGGGAGTAGTCAAAGTGGCACAATTTTTCCCCAGATTCGTGGAAGAAGAAGAAAATCGTTTTTTGATGAAATAAAATACATAAAAAGAGCTCCTAGAAGTATTGCACTATTTCCAAAAAGATAAAATTCTAGGCCCAGACAGCTGGACCATCGAATTCTTCCTGGGGTGCTATGAGATTATAGGAACAGATTTGTTGAAAATGGTGGAGGATACAAGGATTTCAGGTCATATCCCTTGGAGTCTTAAATCTTCCTTCATTGCTCTCATCCCAAAAATGGATAATCCAGAGACATTGGATGAATTCAAACCCATCTCACTATGTAACTGTGCTTATAAAATCGTATCCAAAATTATAGCCCAAAGGTTCAAGAAAATCCTCTCAAAGAATATTTCGAAACAACAATTTGGTTTTTTGGAAGGGAGACAAATCCATGAAGCTATAGGAATAGCACAAGAAGTTCTACATAGTATGAAGACCAAGAATTTAAAAGGGGTTGTTCTTAAAATAGATCTCTCAAAAGCCTATGATCGAGTTAGATGGTTGTATATTCGGTTATTATTGACTCACTTAGGATTTGAAGTTCCTTTCGTCACTTGGATCATGAATTGCCTTACCTCAGCTTCCTTTACAGTCTTAATAAATGGTTTGGCATCACCATTTTCACTCCAGAAAGAGGGCTCAGACAAGGCTGCCCCTTGGCACCGCTCCTCTTTCTCTTGGTAGTATAAGGACTTAGCAAAGCACTCACACAAGGTAAGACTACAGGTGAACTCTCGAGAATCAAAATCACACAGAATTTGTCTCTCACACATCTCCTTTTTGTGGATGATTTCTTACTTTTCAGTGGTGGGTCTAGAAGGGAAGATGAGACTCTAAGGGACATTCTCTCACTTTTATCCAAAGCTACAGGAATGAAAATAAATGATCGAAAATCGTCGCTCACTACTTTTTTGCTATTAGAAGAAGAAGAGCTATCCCAACATACTTTCTTTCCTTTCAAAATAAGGACTTTAGCTGATGGACTAAAGTACTTGGATTTTAACCTAAAACCCAACAACTATAGAAAAGAAGATTGGAAGTGGCTCCTGCAAAAACTGGATAAAAGACTAAACGCTTGGATTCATCGGTGGTTGTCATGGGCAAGAATATTGGTATTGGTAAAATCAGTCTTGGAATCCATCCTTGTTTACTAGATGTCCCTCTCTTGTATCCCTAAAGGAATTATGAATGTGGCAAGAAAACTCTCCTCAAAGTTTCTTTGGAGTGGGAAATCGGAGTCACATGTAATTTCTTGGGTCCGCTGGGAGAAAATTTCCACACCAAAGGCTTTGGGTTGTTGGGGATTGAAAAACATTTTCCTCTTCTCCAAATTACTGGAAGCAAAGGGGGGGTGGTGTCTTAATAATACTTATAGTCTTTGGACTAAAGTTATCTTTCAGAAGTACATTGCACCGATTTCTCTTGAGACCTGGATATGAACTCAACCAAAAACATTGAAAGGAGCTTCGGTGATTTGGAAATATATCTTATATGCTTTCCCACTTATTGAAATTGGTTTAGCATGGAAAATTGGAAATTGTAACAGACTCAGGTTAGGGTCGGATCCCTGGTCAGGTAGCGATGGGAACCATTTACTCACTGAGCAATTAATTCATTCTTTACACTCCAAGGAAATCATTTTCCTAAGCTTCTTGGTGGACCCCAGTCGCTCTACACTATAGGATCAAGGATGGAAGGACCCCTACAGTTTGGGCCTCAGAGAAGAAGAAGCTCGAGAACTGGATCATTTTATCCTCGGACTAAAGATAGCACATATCATACTTTCAGACTCTGAGGATGAATTAATTTGGGACCCTGCACCCTCCGGGTCCTTTTCCCCCAAACTGGGTTACTTAAAATGCATTTCATATCTGAGCACACAGGAGACAGTTTGGTGGTGGAGTAAACTTTGGAATGTTAAAATCCCAGCAAAAACCCGAGTGTTCATGTGGAATTTCCTTCGAAATAAGGTCCCAACTTGGGACAATATTCAAAAACGCAGTTTTGTTGGACCCGGATGGTGTACACTTTACAAAACTAAAGAAGAAACTTCTACCCATCTTTTTCTGAATTGCAGTTACATCAACAAAGTCTGGATGGAAATATCAAAGTCACTAAATCTTCAGTTCCTATGGGAAGGAAGGGACTTGGAGAATTCCTGGCATTCGTGGTGGAATAATAAAGATTACAAACACTTAAAATCTCTTCCCCTCCTAGTCATTTGGGGAGTTTGTATTGCCCGAAACTCCATTATATTCAAAGGTGTACATCTTCCACCTAAGATCTCGGCAGCAAATAGTATTGCTCTCTTTCCCTCCTCCTTCCCACAATTTTTTAGCTCACCCACTAGACAGACGCAAGAGATATAACTCGACAGGACTTCCCCCTGGGGTTTTTTTTATGGAGCCTCACAACAAGCTCATTGTGGAGGGGGAGGACTCCTCTACTTTTCTCCCACATTTGTTTTGTCCTAACTTCTGGCCTCGGTACATGAACAAACAATTTTGCAGAGCTTCTGAGTCTCAAACTACTCATTGTCTTTGGCATACAAAAAGGATGTCGGAGACTAAAATTTTATGGGGATTCTTTAAATGTTATAAATTGGATAAAAGGCACTCAGAGATGTTTGAATATAAGACTTGCTAGAATGGTGCAATACATACAACGATTGCTGACAAATTTTGACTTATTTGATTGCCAACATGTCTACGGGGAAAATAATAAAGAAGCAAACCAGAGGTCGAAGGAAGGGATTAACATGGTTATGGGCCAGTGGAAAATAACTGATCACCATAATGAACAGTCAAATGAATATTGGCACAGTCCATTTTTTGAGTAAACTTTCAGTTCATGAACAACACTTTGAAGAACGAGAGTTTTTTTGTTTCTTTGATAAACGATCAGAGATAATCATTGTATATATTTTGTGCACACAATATACAATACAAGTATATAATGACTATAGAAACATCTACAACAGAACCAGATCCAGACACTAAACAGGACAAAAGGAACATACATAAGCTTCCTTGAAATGCAGCAAATAGCATATAGCTATAAGACTAATACAGAATGTAATTTTGTTCCTTAAAGTAATAAAATTATGTTCTTTTTCCAACGAAAAAAATTAATAATGAATAAGATATTTAATATTAATATTATAGGATAGATATCATTAATTTTACTTTATAGTTTATTTATTAATATTAATATAAAATAGTATATACAAGTATATATCCATGTTAACTCTAGAGTCAAGAATGATAAATTTCTATGTACAAACCTTTATTATCATAAACAAAATCAAAATTCCAAAATTTCAAATTTACATTTAAAAACATTAAAAATAATATTGAATAAAATTTAAATAATTGTTTATACTATTCTTTAAATAAAAAGTGTTATAGCATTATATAAATTACTATAGATCTTGGTACAATGTTATAATATTTTATAAATTACTAAATCTCATGTTCGGTCCGTTGGACTCGTGATACATAAGAATGACTATAAATGTGAACTCGCTAGTCCAAGTCCTAGCGAATCCCCCAACCCGTGAGTCCGTCAACCCGCTCACTGTGTCACATCTATTTTATTCTACTATATTTTTATACGTATATGTGTCACATCTATTTTATTCTACTATATTTTTATAGGTATATGACGGAATTGTTGGGTGCAAAATGTATATGAGGGAAGTATTGGGTGCAAGATATATATCACGAAAAATGCAGGACATGAAAAATGAAAAATGAAAATCAATATGAATAATTAATTGAATAAAATTTAACAAAACATTATCACATATTAATAATGAATATGATATTTAATATTAATATTATACGACAGATATCATTAATTTTACTTTTAAGTTATTTATTAATATTAATATTATAGGATAGATATCATTAATTTTACTTTTAAGTTATTTATTAATATTAATATGAAATAGTATATACAAGTATATATCCATTTTAATTCTAGAGTCAAGAAGGATCAATTTCTAGGTACAAACATTTATTATCATAAACAAAATCAAAATTCCAAAATTTCAAATTTACATTTAAAAACATTAAAATTAATATTGAATTAAATTTAAATAATTGTTTATACTATTATTTAAGTAAAAAGTGTTATAGCATTATATAAATTACTATAAATCTTGGTACAATGTTATAATATTCTATAAATTACTAAATCTCAACCCGCTAGTACTCACTGAACATCTATTTTATTCTACTATATTTATACGTATATGATGGAATTCTTGGGTGTAAAATGTATATGACGGAACTGTTGGGTGCAAGATGTATATCACTGAACAAGCTCGACATAAAAAATGAAAAATAAAAATAAATATGAATAATTAAATGAAAAACAATTAACATAAAATTATCACATATTAATAATCTATAGGATATTTAATATTAATATTAGAGGATAGATATCATTAATTTTATTTTATAGTTTATTTATTAATATTAATATAAAATAGTATATACAAGTATATATCAATTTTAACTCTACACTGAACAAACATTTATTATCATAAACAAAATCAAAATTATAAAATTACAAATTTACATTTAAAAACATTAAACATAATATTGAATAAAATTTAAATAATTGTTTATACTATTCTTTAAGTAAAAAGTGTTATAGGATTATATAAATTATTATAAATCTTGGTACAATGTTATAATATTCTATAAATTACTAAATCTCATGTTGTTAGTGATACATAAGGATGACTATAAATGTGAACCCGCTAGTAGTCCACGAGTCTGCCCCTTGTCACATCTATTTTATTCTACTATATTTTTATACGTATATGACGGAATTGTTGGGTGCAAAATGTATATGACTGAAGCGTTGGGTGCAAGATGTATATCACGGAACAGGATGGACATGAAAAATAAAAATAAATATGAATAATTAATTGAATAAAATTTAACAAAACATTATCACATATTAATAATGAATACTATATTTAATATTAATATTATAGGATATATATCATTAATTTTACTTTATAGTTTATTTATTAATATTAATATAAAATAGTATATACAAGTATATAGCTATTTTAACTATAGAGACAAAAATGATCAATTTCTAGGTACAGAGCTTTATTATCGTAAACAAAATCAAAATATCAAATTTACATTTAAAAACATTAAAAATAATATTGAATAAAATTTAAATAATTTGGTGTCTGGCTTGGCCGTGGCCTTAAAAATAGATTATTATTATTGTTATTATTGAATTACTATAAATCTTGATACAATGTTATAATATTCTATAAATTATTAAATCTCATGTTGTCGTTGGTAGGAACTCATATACATAAGCATGACTATAAATATGAAACTGCTAGTCAGTCAACCCATTCATTGTGTCACATCTATTTTATTCTACTATATTTTTATGTGTATATGACGGAATTGTTGGGTGCAAAATGTATATGGAAAAACTGTTGGGTGCAATATGTATATCACAGAATATGGCGGGACATGAAAAATGAAAAACAAAAATAAATATCAATAATTAATTGAATAAAATTTAACAAAACATTCACATATTAATAATGAATACTATATTTTCCCCGAGGTGTAGGAGAGTCAGTGATGGAGTGTGTTGTTAAGGCACTCTGTGATGTTAAAGTCACCGGTTCGAAACCTGCAGGACAAAAAATCCAACCATGTTAAGGGTTGGTGTGGTTCAGGCCAGGTGTGATCCTGATGCAGGAGCATCGCTCACCTATCAAGCGAGCCAGCGCGTGGAGGCAAAGGAACAACTGGACAGCGCCAGCATTCAAATTTTGGAACATTGAAATATGACTGCGCCAAACATTAATACTTGATGTGATGAAGCACACTTTGTATATGTAACGGACAGTGAGCGGATAAGCTCTCGTCCTTAAGTAGATGAGGCATTTATTTTAGTTTTAATGCAGGTAGATAAGGAATTAACTGTAGATTAGAAAGTCACTTTTCAAGAGGGAAAACGGAGTATAGACACCCTCCCTTGGATCATTGTAAAATAACATTCATTCAGCATTAGCATTGAGAAGAAGAAGAGAAGAACAGAGCAGGGAGTCTGTGAAGAACCTCAGTGTATAGCCATTGAATTAATAGGAAGAGCCTTGATTCAATTCCATGGATGTGTTTAATCTCTGTGTGTTGTTGGTATTGTGCTTATGCATGTTTGCTTCTTTTTATGCTTATCTGTTATATGTTGCTTATGTAATTGTGTACCAGGTTCGAAATCTGAGAGAATGAAGGATTGAGTTTCCATTGTTTCTCTGTTTAAGCCAGGAGATTCCTGCATAGAGGCAGTCGAATTCCTCCGCATAGAGTGCGTCGAGGAGGCTAAACAGTTGAACTTTCGTTCTCACTTCGTTCAGAGTGAGTTGAGTTATTCGAGTCGTGCAGGTGAGTGCAGGTCGAATTTGAGTCTCAGTAGCAAGTCTGAGAAGGGATAGGTCGGGTTTGTTGCAAGCGTGAATGCACAGGACCCGGAAGAACTTCGACACTTGGAGAAGTGGTTGAAGGTTGAAGAATGCGCAGAATGCGGGATAGTTCACTTGGTTCGCCGTAGAACTCGATCCAGTAGAGGTCGCATAGGACGAAGGTGTCGAAGCGGAGAACTCTTCAGAGGAAGAGAATCGACGACTTGAATTCGTCGTGAAGACTCACGAAGTCCCGTGGATCGTTGGGTCTGGGTGAAGGAGCGAGGAGGTTAACCCTCAGGCACAGGAAGAACCTTTGCCAGCGTATATCGGCGAATCGGGATTTACGGGTGCAAAGATTACATGCACGTCGAAATCGCGATCCGTGATTTCCCGATTTAGTGGGAGTCGTCGATCCTCGGAGGGACAGGTGGCACGAATCCGGAGCGTCGGGGTTTCGACATTCGAGGTTTCCAGCAGCAGGAGACTTGGAGTCGTGGACCCGCGATCCACGAAATCCCGACGTGACGTGGCAGCGTGGGGCCCGGGAACGAGTGGAGT
>SNQJ01S0039950.1:27179-52435 GCA_010110895.2 Picea sitchensis
GCTGGTGTTTAAAAACACCCAGTAGAACCATCTGTCTCTGACATAGAATAATCTTCATGATAATGAGTTGACCTCTGTGCTAAACAGGCGATCAACAGGGCCCTTCTACACAATCAGCCCTCTCCAAATCATCAAGAACTACATCATTAAAATCAGAATTCTGAAGGGGCAAAGAGCTTACCAAACCCTTGTCTTCAAGAGAGGATGAAATGGGTGATTGAGTGCTTTGATTTGACTTTCATCTTCTTCATGAGAATCTGCAATAAGATTTTCCATGGCTTCTTCCTTTGGATTGGAAATATCTCCATGATTCTCCCATTCTTCATCTGCAACATCAAGCTCTAACAAGTCTCTTCACAACATAATAGGCTGGTCATCATTATGCAATTCATCTCCAAACTTCTATTGGGTCAGCACGCCATTCTTTTCTTCAACATATTGACCAAACAACATCAATGCTTCCCTTTTATCATTCATTTTATCCAAGAGGGCCCTTGAAGGATTCTTCTCACATGCAAGCATCAAATCATCAAACTTCTTTCTCATTCTACAACAAATATCAACCCAAACACATGCATCATGTGTTCCTACAAAACATTTTTCTTCGTTAAACCCACAAACCCAAAATTCATGAAAAACCTTGATGAAGTATGGAAAGGAAGATATCTCTTTTGGGTTGTGATTACAAAACCATTCCCATGCCTTTTTCCCTCTCAAGGAAAATGCAAATATCCTCTTCATGATGTCCTCATGGACAATACTAAAATCTGCAATAAACTCAATGAATGATGTAATATGCCATGAAGTTAGAAAAGAATGCCCATAAAATGTTGGAACATGTTTAAACACCTTTTGATTGGGGACCTCGTGTGGATATCTAGGAATACATGATAAATCCAAAGGGGCCAAAAATTTGTCCAAACATCTTTCCCATGGATTAGGCAAGCTTTGACCATGCAAACTCACTTCTTGTGCCATGATTCTCACTTCAAATCTGCAATATATAAAGCTGATGTGAAATCTGGAAATGCACATCCATCATACTGTTGATGTTACGGTAGTTGCGGGAGGTATTAACCTCCACGTGTAACCTTTGACGAGACTAGAATATTCCGGGAAGCTAGAGAAATCCTAAACGGTTGGATAAGAACCCCAGAAGACAAGTCGGCTCAAGAGAAAATCTAATATTAAGTTATTAACCTCCAGGAAGAGAAGTCAGCCTAGTTAGGTGACTTGAAGCACTATAAATAGAGGGAATAGAAGTCGGCTTAGTTAGGTGACTTGAAGCACTATAAATAGAGGGCACTTGAGCTCATTTGGACTCACTTACCTCAATGAAGTTCATAAGAACTTGCAGCGCACATAATTGGAGGAGAGTTGCAGTTGTTTCAATGGTGAATTGGTATTTGGTTTATGGTTTGGTTTCTCTACTAGCTTGAAGGCTGGAGAAAGGTATGCTATTTGGTTGGCTTTGTTGCTAGTGTTTTCCAATTATTCTTAAATGTCAAGGTTAAGGTGTTCCTGGGTGGCTCTTGTGCCTATGGTTGGGTGACAATATAGTGATATTGTTCATGGTGAAAACGAAAGCACACCTATTATTTTAACAAGGGCCCACACTATCTCTGGACAATCTAACCACTGGAAGGTAGATTGGGAGATTACAGCTCACCAAGTAGCTGTAGTTGGTACCAAAGTTTTGTTGCGCTATTAACGAAACCTAACCCTTTGTTGAGGTGGAATTCCTTTTTGGAGGAAGCGCTTGACTCCCCAATTCCTAGATAGCCTGCGCTCTATCCTAGCACACCCCTAATACTCGAAGAAGCCAAGGCGGCCCAGCTTGAGTTTTGGTCGAAAGTCAAAGGCTGACTCAAGTCAAAGTCAACGCTAAATCCATGACTTACTCTATGAAGTCAAAAACAAGTTAGAAGGGGATTCAAACCCTCAGAGCATGGAAGACAAGGGATTGACCCTATCCCGTTATGAATAAATTCCTATATATTGTGAAAGGCAATATCATGGAACCATAGTTTGAAACAGGAAAAGAGAAGGGACCAGAACGCTAAGATCGAGGTTATCAATGGCATTAATGCAAGGAGTATCATAGTGGGAATCGTGAAGGATCACTTTGATAGATTTTATTTCTATCTTGACTCATCCAAGAAGATGTACTCCATGTCTCAACCAACTTTTCTCAAATGAAATATTGACAAGTAATGAAAGTCAATGAACTCCGTGACACAAAGTTGACAAAGGATGACACCATAGCTCATACTTTGTGAAGATTTCTCAGTTGAGAGATCAACTACAAGCTATTGAAGAAGCCATCCCAGAAAAGGAAGTTGTGAACATAACACTCAATGGTCTTTCTAGATCATGGGATGCATTTGCTACAAGCATGAATACAAGGAAGGAATTCCCAACGTTAGAAGAACTTTGGACCTGTTGTGCACAAGAAGAGACAAGGTTAAACTCCAAGGGAAAACCTCAGAAGGAAGAAGATGCTCAAGCCTTTGCAACAAAGTTCAAAAGACATCAAGGTAAGAAAAGATCAGATTCAAGAAAGAAGTTCAAGAGAAATATGTCAAAGGTACAATGCTTTGAATGCCATGATTATGGCCACTACAAAAGGAATTGTCCTAAACTAACAAAGAAGAGAAAAGAGAGACATCACGCATCAGCTACCAATGATGAAGAACCTTCAAAGAAGGCAAAGCATGATGAAACAAATTTCTTCTATTATTCAGCTCTTACTGGAACCATTGAAGATGACATGTCGTTGATCGATAATGGAGCTTCAAGGCATATGACAAGTGATCATAAGAATTTCTCAAGCATGAAGGAAAAGAAGACACCTCATAAAGTGGAGCTTGGAGACAAGAACTCTTATGCAGTCAAGGGAGTTGAACAAGCTACTATCAAGATGGACTCAGGTACCTCTATTCATCTTAGTAATGTTCTATATGTTCCTGGTTTGAAAAAGAATCTAGCATCTATTTCTTTTTTGGAAGAGAAAGGAGATAGAGTAGCTTTTGTAGATGGAAAAGTTCTTGTATGGGCTAAAGATTCAAAGATAGAAGACGCTAGAGTCATTGGAATCCGTGCAGGAAGATTGTATAAACTCCTAGGTCAGAATATTCAATCTCTTGTACATGATGAAATCAACCCTAGCGAGTTATGGCATAGAAGGTATGCTCACCTTCATTATCAAGCATTACCATTTCTAAAACAGATGGTTGTAGGCATACCAGAATCACAATCTGTGCATGAAGGCATTTACGGAGGATGTGCACTTGCGAAGAATATTAAGAAACCATTCCCAAGCAGTGAGAATAGATCCAAAGAAATCTTAGACCTAAGACATTCAAATGTATGTGGTCCTATGCCAGTGAAATCTCTAGGAGGTTCTCTTTACTATGTGACGTTCATAGATGACTTCTCAAGAAAGACATGGTTGTATCTGTTAAAAACTAAGGATGAAGTATTTAGCAAATTCCAAGAATTCAAGGCTGAAGTAGAGAACCTAACAGATAAGAAGATCAAGACAATAAGATCTGATAATGGAGGAGAATACACCTCCAAGGAGATCGTTGCCTTTTGTAAAGAAACTAGGATTAGGAAGGAGCTCATTGTCCCTCACAATCCTCAACAGAATGGTGTGGCTGAAAGAAAGTATAGAGCTATTGAAGAATCAGTCAAGGCGATGATGAATGACCAGAATTTATATATGTTCCTATGGGGACAAATAGTTATGACAGTTGTTTATGTTCAGAATAGAAGTCCACATCGTACACTGAAGAACATAACTCCAGAGACGTAACTTTTGATGAAAGGATTGCATTTAAGAAATCTATAGAAGATTCCGTAGACTCCAACGAAGAGGAGGAACATGAAGACACCAGAGAAGATAGCACATGTTCTCCTAAACACCCCAGTGAAGAACCAAAACCACCACATGAATCTGTGGAACCAGTTATTGCACCTAAGACTAGAAAGAGACCAGCATTGCTTGAATCCACCTTGTAGGAAGCAGAAAATCATAAAGCTCCGAGTGGCACCTTCAGACAAAGTAAGAAACCCAAAAGGTTCTCCAGTTATGCAGTGCTCATGACAAGTATTGTCAATGCAGAACCTTCCACCTTTGAGGAAGCAGTCAAGCAGAAAGAATGGAAGGAGGCCATGATGGAGGAATACCAATCTATTATGAAAAATGATGTATGGGAAGTTGTGCCAGGACCTAAAGAGAAGTCTGTAGTCACTTCAAAGTGGGTTTATAAGATAAAACATGCAGTAGATGGGACTATAGATAAATACAAGGCAAGATTTGTGGCTAGAGGTTTCTCCCAGCAAGAGGGAAAAGATTATGATGAGACGTTTGCACCGGTTGCCAAATATACATCTTATTTGAAACATCATATCTCTAGCAGCATCAATGGGTTGGAGTTTACATCAGATGGGATGTAAAGACCACCTTTCTCAATGGAGTGATTGAGGAAGAAGTATACATAGAGCAACCTCAAGGTTTTGAGGTACACCCAAGAGAAACCCATGTATGCAGATTAAAGAAGGCCTTGTATGGACTCAAGCAAGCTCCAAGAGCTTGGTATGCACGTATTGATAGCTACTTGACAAGACTTGGATTTTCCAGGAGTCRTGCCAATCCAAATCTCTATTACAAAGTTGTGAATAATGCACCTGTGATTCTACTATTATATGTTGATGATTTGTTCCTAACAGGTGTAGAGCCTCTCATTATTCAATGTAAGAAGGAGCTAGCCACTGAATTTGATATGAAGGATCTTGGTCTCATGCACTACTACTTGGGATTAGAAGTATGGCAGAAGCGTGGTGAAGTCTTCCTAGGACAAGGGAAGTATGTTGTAAAGATCCTTCAGAAGTTTGGGATGATGGATTGCAAATCCATGGCAACTCTCATGGTAATGGATTTGAGGAAGTTGAGAGACTCTGATTCTAATCCAGTAGACTCATCCTTGTACCGGCAATTGATTGGCTCCTTGATGTATTTGGTGAATACTAGGCCAAACATTTGCCTTGCTGTGAACCTGTTGAGCCAGTTCCAAGTGGAACCTAGACAAGAGAATTGGATAGCTGCAAAGCATATCTTAAGATATCTTCATGGGACGATAACTTATGGTTGGAGATATGCCTCAAACAATGATGTACAACTGCATGGATTTATTTATTCAGATTGGGCAGGGAGTGCAGATGACATAAAGAGCACTTTTGGTATGTATTTCAGTTTGGGATCTGCTATGATATCATGGGCTAGCAGGAAACAGATGTCTGTTGCACTCAGCACTGCAGAAGCAGAGTATATTGCAGCTTGTGATGCTTGTACGGAAGCAGTGTGGCTCTGTAAGCAAGTTTTTGGACTATTTGATCAGGTGCTAGATTCGACCGTGATATATTGTGATAACCAGAGCTGTGTGAAGCTCTTAGAGAACCCAATGTTCCATGACAGGTCGAAGCACATTGAGATCAAGTTCTATTTTTCTCCGTGATAAAGTCCAGAGGGGAGAAGTGGTTCTCCAGTATATCTACACTAATGAGCAAACTGCAAATATTTTGACGAAACCTTTGTCTAATATAAAGTTTGCATACTTGAGGGACAAGTTGGGGCTCATGGAGATTGCTCCCTTGGTTGAAAGGGAGGAGATGACTTCCTCGGTTGGGAGGGAGCATTGATATGTGGCATCATGGACTGTCAGTGAGCTGCGGATCTGTATCATGCTAGTACAGCTTAGAGATGGTCATACAGCTTAGAGATAATGCTTACATCATGCTAGTACAGCTTACATATGATACAGATGGTTGGAGTTGTGGATGATATAGTGCCCTGAGGAGCATCGTGCTAGTACAGCTTAGAGGTGGACATACAGCTTAGATATGATGTATTGACATCATGCTAGTACAGCTTAGAGACGATGTTGGTGAGTCGCATCATGCTAGATATGGTCATGACCATACAGCTTAGAGATGATGCAAAGGGCTCATGTCATGCTAGATATGATCATGCTAGTACAACTTAGAGGTGACATATAGTTTAGATACGATGCATTGGCATCATGCTAAATATGGCATGCTAGTACAGCTTAGAGATGATCATATAGCTTAGAGATGACACAATGAGGCACTGATCTACATCATGCAAGTACATCTTAGATGTGGCATACAGCTTAGATATGATGCATTGGCATCATGCTAGATATGTCATGCTAGTACGGCTTAGAGACGATGTAGATGATACTCCAAATCACGCCAGTACAGCTTAGATATGATGCATTCGCATCATGCTAGTACGGTTTAGAGGTGATGCAACTGGTGACATTGTTGATGCAGGATGATAGCAGATGATATGATTGCAGTAGAGATTGTATCTCTGGATATAGTAGTTGTATGCTACTGTGGTGGATGTGTTCCATTGGTAGTGATTGTGTGTCACCGGTTAGTAGTCGTGTGCTACTAGGAGTGGTTGGATACCACTGGACAGTGGTTGTGTACTACTATGGATAAACACAGTTGTGTTCTATTGGATGGCATTGTAGCAGTTGTATGCTAATTGCCATGGAGACTATCACTAGTGTTGGAGATGATTGCCAGTTAGATGGATAGTGATGATGGTGCTCGTGATTTGATCTGTGTGATCATGAGATAGCCTGTGTGGTTATGATGATGCTACCAATAGAATGGTTTGTTCGTGCTAAAGACCATTATCGTTAATACCTCTGTGGCTAGGAGGGAGTGTTGATGTTACAGTAGCTGCGGGAGGTATTAACCTCCACGTGTAACCTTTGGTGAGACTAGAATATTTCGGGAAGCTAGAGAAACCCTAAACAGTTGGATAAGAACCCTAGAAGACAAGTCGACTCAAGAGAAAATTTAATATTAAGTTATTAGCCTCCAAGAAGAGAAGTCAACCCAGTTAGGTGACTTGAAGCACTTTAAATAGAGGGCGCTTGAGCTCATTTGGACTCACTCACTCTCACGACTTCATAAGGACTAGTGGTGCGCATAACTGGAGGAGAGTTGCAGTTACTGAAGTGGTGACTTGGTCTTTGGTTTATGGTTTTGGTTTCTTTGATTGGTGCGCTAGCTTTGGAGAGAGGTACGCTATTTGGTTGGCTATCTGTTCTAGTGTTTGCTTTCGGAATTATTCTAGTTGTCAAGGTTAAGGTGCTCGGGGGTGGCCTTGTGCCTATGGTTGGGTGACAATATAGTGATATTGTCTATGGTGAAAACGAGCACACCTATTATTTTAACACATACCTCATACCAATGATGTGGAGTTGCCAAGGTGAGCCTTCAAATGCCTTCAAACCTATTGGATGTCTTCACCTCTACAAATAGCAATATCTTCAATAATCTTCAAGGAACAAGAGCTTCAGTCCTTCATTGAGTCACCAAGTGAAAAAGAGATATTCAAATATAACACTCTCACTAAATCAATATAGCAAGACTACAAATTCCCGAGAAATGGACTTTACCCCCGGCAGCGGTGCCAAAATGTTACTAATCCAACTAGCACTTGAGATCTAAAGTCCAAGATCGATGCTAGCCAATGGGAAACTCAAGAGGGATGTCAATGTCACCACACAACCCTCTTCTCACTTTAGACCAACTCTCTTCCAGTAAAAGGGGGGTATCCCTAGAATAGGATTACTAAGACAATAGACAGATAGGGCTCAAGGTGATGTGAAGAGTAGTCTTCGTAAAACAGATTTTTTTTATGGGTTGGTAAGATTGATTTTGAAGGTGGTTGGGACTAGTGCCAAAAGATCAAAAGGGCATATGGAATCATAGAACAACAAAGAGGGCTGCAAATGGGTGGTAAATGGGAGTGATTGTTGTTGTTACAAACATGCAGAAAATCACTAGTGATGGCAGATTTATATGGTTGAAAAAATGATGAGTAAGGCCTCTTCCAAAGATGACCTTGTATGCACATGCAATACAATAAAATATGATCTTACTACTAGGTGAAAATCAACATGCAACCTTTCACAAAAATGGCATAACATAGAGGTATCGACTAGAAAGTAAAAACAACACAAAGAAATATGTGTTGCCTCGTTTAACCTCCTTCCTCCATAGCTGGCAGCCCTACTTGATATCCTTATTGCAGCAGAGTTAAGTGCATATTCTAGCAACATAAATCAGCATAAAAGTGAAGTATGGACAGCCACACATAGATGAAACTCCACAATCAAATAGCTCCAAAAGATATCGAATAAAAGAGTATAATGTCTCCTCAAAAACCATCAACAATCATTACAATAGGGGGAATTCATCTTATATAGATGAAGAGCTCAAAACCTCCTCTAATAAAATAGTAATATCCAATGTTAGATCCTAGATCTCTCCTAGGGAGGAATAAACAAATAATATCCTCCAACTAACAGATGACAAGTTAAAAACCCTAGTAATAAAATAACCAAGTAAAATGGACTAGATGATGGGGATGTCACTTGTCTTCTTCTTGTACAAAACCCCCTCCTTGAACTTAGGGGTTTGACCGTGTAAAAGCCCCCATAAAATGATAAAATAATGTCCTCCAAAGGTGCGCCCTTCTAGGAGCCTCCAAAAATGTGCCACATCACTCCCTAAGGAGGAGCGCTACATAAGAATAGGCCTAGGAATAGTTGTTATATCCATCATGAGGAGTGGAATGACCTCAATATGAGTTCCCAAGGCGGTTGGATGCACATAAATCAACACCATACATGCCAAGAATAGAATAAGAGGTTAGGGCGCTACCTCCAAGGTTCAACAAACATGCCATAAATAACAATCCCATAGAGATATGAGCAATAGTGGTCGACATTAACCAAGCAAGAAAATGATAAAATAATCCTTAAGGAGGTGAACCCTTGGAATATGTGCAATGTAGTTAGGCCTCCTCCATAAGTGTGCCAATAACAACTCCCCCTTGAGAAGTGTGTGTGGAAAGTGACCATGGGACCACGTTGATCAAGCCAAATAATATATAAAATGCTCCATGAGAGGTGTGGCTTAGAGAAATGTGCCAAGCATGGATCCATGTGCATGATCATCAATACGAACACTCAACAACTGCTCCAAATAGGTGCGCCCTAGGGAGATGTGCAAGGTGGTTAGACCCTCAAAGAAATATATACCAATATGCCATGAAGAAGGGGAGAGCTCCTCTAGATAGAGTAGTCAACAACCTTGGGAATCCAATGATATGCTAATAATAACCCCATCAACTAGGGCGCTCCTCAAACCAAGGGATTATTCCACCTAGAGATGCCAAACAAATGCCCAAAATAGAAAAAATGTTAGGGCTCTTTTTCCAAGAAGATAGCCACTCGTCCTCCATAGAAACATGTGCAAGAAGGTCCAAAAAGCTTTTATAATCATCTCCCACAAGTGGACCAACCTTAATCCACGTGCCACCTTATTATGCCATGTGTATAAACCCTAATCCACTATCAAAACCAAGGGTACTCATGTGGAGCGACCTAGAAAAATGTGCAAGCAAGATCCCCATGCCTCCAAATGTGTGAAAAGATGTCAAATAAGAGGAGCACTCTACTCCACCAAGTAATCAACCACTCAAATGATGCCACATCAATCCCAAACTACCAATCTCCTCATGGGCATTCACACCATCAAGCAAAAATGAGCTCAAGGTCCACCAATCAAAATAATGAATCAATAATCCAAGTGAAACCTTAGGAACCCATGCAAACATACCAAGAAACCAATCCACAACATCAAGGAGTAATAATTAACCAATAATACTTAGGGAAACCCTTAGTTGATGGGCATCGCTCTCCATAAATGTGTTAAGGGTCAATCAAATGTGTGAGCAATACTATGTAAGACCCTCAAACACCACATGTGCTAGATGCAAGCCTCCAAACATGAGATGATGATGCCAACTAGGAAGACAATGTGCATCATCTAACCTTGGTATACCAATAATAAACCATCAGAAACAATCTCCTCATGGTAAATAACTCTAAGGGGCAACAACCATAGACAAATAAGTGTGTGAATGACAACTCTCCTCAAGACACCTCACACCCACCAAAGTTAGTCGACAATGTCATAAGGGAAGTGTCGAGGAGGGTGTGAGAACAAACCAGAATGCCCCTCGATAAACCATAAAGATTCATCCAATAATTCTGCCTTTGTCTATCCATCGTAAAGACAATGCCAACTAATAATCATTGATATATGTGCATCTAATAACAAGATATGGAAAAACGCCCAGACACTCCAAGTGCAACCTAACTAACAAGGTCTTCAACTAGATCAAATACCTCATTCCATCTAAGGGGTAACAAGAGTTACACTCACTCATTCCTATGGGAGTTATCCTTTCTATTTTCGAGAAAGACATGAGTGTAACCCCTTTGTTCATTCTATAAGAGGAGGAAGAGAGTGTGTAGCATCCCTAGTTTCAATCCCCACAAATTATAATGTAATTATATAAATGTGATTTAGGCTAGTGAGACGGTATTCTTGGGTGAAGAGCCCATATTGATTAATATGGTCGAGGGCCAAACTATGTAAATGGTACATTGAAATAATTAATAAAATAATAATACCTAGTTACAATACGAGAGGGACGGTAACAATGGGGGGCTATGATTTCCACAAGAGAGGGGGAAAAAGGGGGATCCAAGGGAAACCCATGTCTTTTGCTTGAGTTAATGTACCATTAACATATAATCCTCCCTTTGACTTATCAGACACTCAATCATTGAATTCATGTAAGAGGGTTGATGTGTGAGATCACCTCAAAGAGTTATTCACGGCATGGGTTGAGTACAAAAAGCGTAGGGGAAGTGTGAGAATTAAGCAATCCTTTTGGGGAAGAGTGAGAGTCAACATGCATGGGAGAAAAAAGAAATTCAGATGAAAAAAGGGGACAATTCTTACATGTTGATTTTGGGCAGTAAGAGAGGAGCTGAGTGTTGGGAAGAGCACTAGCCATGCTCTGCTTGAAGGAAGCAATTTATTGGGCTGTGTATATGTTGAAATTATGGGTTGTGTGGCTTTGGAGCATTTTCTTGTTGAGGAAATGGCTCAAGAGTCTTGTGAAGGTTGTTGTGAACACTCCTGGAGCAGTTGAGAGTTCTTGGAATCCCCAGCTATGAGATTCCTAGCCAACCGAGTGCATTGGAGCCTTGGAAGGAAATGGGAAGGCCGAGGGACTACGTGGTAGAGAAGGGGGATCTCATTCCTTGGGTTATGCAGGTTGTGGGGAAGAACGCTGGTAGATTAGAACTATTGTTGGAGCAAAACCTAGGTTTTGGGCTGCTAGATGTGGAGAGTGGACAGCCAAGAGGGCCAGGCCTCCTTGTGGACTCGTAGCCTTAGCTCAGGGGTGGCCTGCTATTGAGAGAAAATGAACAGCAACGCCTATGCCTGGGAGGAACGTCCTTCGTACGCAGCTAGTTGGTTATTTTATAAACAGATAAGTTTTTTGTTATATTTATTATGGTAATTCCATTGTGTAAATGAATATTTGAATGTTGTGTGTTTTCTTGATTTATTGCATTCATGGGATTTTATTATGTTGTTAGTTGCATGAGTTATTTGGCATGTTGCGTGCATGCAGATTTTTAAATGGTAACAAAGTAAGCTAAGTCGAATTTGTAGTAATGTGGCTCAACTTGGAGGCTGGGTACATTACAAAGTGACACCATTTTCTAATCAGTTGCCCTTTGATCTTTTTAACCTCTTTCCACACTTCTTCCTCCCCTCTTTTCTTCTCATTCTACAGATATTGCATGCAACACAAGGGAGTGATTTTGTACGAGTTTCAAAGAGTTCATGATAAAAAGATGTCCATTTCTCTCTATCATAATCAATCTTCTATCTGGAATTGCCTACTCAATTAGATGGCTTTTTGGTTTGCTAATGTTTCTTCAAGACAATCTTTTGAACTTATTAGAGTGAGGTGCATCGCCTACCTAATTTGTTTTCTCCCCTTTTCTAACCCCATCACCCATTAGACGTAAGGCATCGATCACTTTTTAACTTTAATTGTCTAAATTTCTTAGGGAGAACCCCCTGGAGCTAGCATGAACTAGCCCGAAGAGACAAAAAGTTAGTTGTGGTGACAGTAGGCTAGATTTCTACCTATTGCATTAGAATTATCCTTATTGATTTTGTGGTAAGTCACGAGGACAATTTTGAGCACTAATATGTCTCCAATACCAAGACATAGCAGCATTAGGACTCATTAAGGCAACTTACAATTTCAATCGATGCCTGTAATATCCCCCGGTAGTGCCCCAGTGATATTATGAATTGTAATCATGTTTTGTAG
Organism: Picea sitchensis; assembly: GCA_010110895.2. Taxonomy (NCBI): domain Eukaryota; kingdom Viridiplantae; phylum Streptophyta; class Pinopsida; order Pinales; family Pinaceae; genus Picea; species Picea sitchensis. The sequence goes on from SNQJ01S0039950.1 coordinate 39,502, forward strand.
GCTGGTGAGCCGAGTATTGATAAGTTGGTGGGCTTATGTGTTTATTAGGCCTGAGACCCTAAGTGTTAAGGCCAGAAGCCTGATTTTTGTATATGTAATTATGCAGATCATTAATATAATATATAAACATCGCTACGTGTTGACCGACCACGAAGAAAGAGTGATGGGAGACTAAGCTTCCACATAATGGGTAAAGGGAGAGGGTGCTGAAAGGTTGGAAGAGGGGCTAAGCTTGAGGGCTTAAGTCCTTGAATAATAATTTATTATTATTCCAAAGTGGTGTGAAAGGTATATTTTTTTTATCCTAAGTTCCTAGAAAAAGGGAACGCATACTTGATGGAGTGCATGCAGCTTCATGGGCAACATGTGTCGGCCCAGGCACATGCAATTTAACCCAAGAATGGAGTCGTGATGGGGGTTCGTCCTCCATTCTGCCACCCGCGGTCTGAACCGTGTTACCTCTGCATCTGAATGCTGCATACCTCACACAGCTTTGAAACCCGAAACCGTGAGACCTCTGTGATCGGCTGGTGTATTCCCGTGAATTTCATCTGGTCTCTGCGTTTGGCCTCCATCATCGACCTCTGCATAATTTCCTTGTCACGCATCTGAAAACCAGTGGCAAACCCGTGTACGGAGCCGTGTCTCTTGTGTGTCCTGTGAACCCGGTTTATCCATTCTGCAAATCCGACTTCGTGCTTAACTGTATGGATCGTTGTCTTCTGTGAAACTTGAGCATGCCGCAATTGTCTATGCCGCGTGTGTTTTAACTGTGGGTTGTTGTGGCCACGCAGTCCCTTGGCTAAGTGTGATTGGCTACCGTCATTCATTCCTTGCTGAGCCATACTGTGGTCCTCCTTGTGCTGGAACGGAGTTGAAGAAGCAGGTTGTCAGGCCCATGTGCAACACTCTCTCCAGGTGAGGGAGGTGGTTGTGGTAGGTTGTCGGGCCTGTGAGCAACTCTCTCCAGGTGAGAGAGTGCGCGGAGGAAGTGAGAACTCTTGGAAGGGGTCCTGTAGCTGCCACAGAGCTCGGAGAATTCTGGTCTGGCCTGTTGCTGAAGCCCAAGGCAAGGGAGGTTTAGCAGCCGAAGGACTGCCTTGGTGACAGTGAAGGTGTATACTCCTAGGGTTGGACAGGCATGTAGGCAATGAGAGTCTGAGAGCAGTGGGCATAAGTGGCTCCTGGGAAAGAATCCTTCCTCATAAACTGTGTGTCTTCCTATTGACCTTGCCTAGCCTAGGATTCCCTTGCCCGGTGGAGCTTAGTCCCAGCTTGGGGGTGACCTACTGTTGAGAGTGATGAGCAGTGCGATCTAAGGCTAAGAGGTTCGTGGAAGGTCTGCACACAGTTGGTGGTGTTACACCGGTTTAAAAGATAAGTATTAATTCTGTACTTAATTTATATGTGATGCATGTCTGTGTCTTGAAATGTTATCATGTATTCCGTTGCAAGTCTAAATTGTTGTTAATTCTGTTTAAGTCTGTATGACAGCAGTAAATCCATGTCAAATATGTTAATTTGATTTAATGCATATTCTTTATAAATATATGTGTATATGTTCCGCATAGTAGCGTTGCCCGGCAGTGGGGATGATGGTCGGGGACGTTACAATGCCACTTGGCCTATGCAAAGCTCCCACTACATTTCTAACTTTAATGAACAAGGTGTTTGGTAGGTATCTATGCATGTGTGTTCTGGTATTCTTTTATGATATACTCATATATAGTAGAACATTCACAAAGCATGTGCTTACAACCATCAAGAAGCTTTGAGGATCTTTGGGCTTAGTAGTTTTCTACCATAGATTTGGTTGTGATTACTCTATTGTTGATTGTCCTCTGACTAACTTAATAAAGAAGGAAGCCTTTCATTGATCTGCCAAGACACAACAAGCTTTTGAGAGATTAAAGGAAGCCCTATCTTCGACATCAATGCTCACTACCCTTAATTTCCCCTGGCACTTCATCAATGAGTGTGGGTCCTCTAGGTTTAGACATGGTGTAATACTCTTACAAGATGATAGAGACATTGCCTTTGAAAGTTGAAAGTTGAAAGACAAATAAAGATACATGTCCACATACAACAAAGGAAGGTTGGCCATACTTCATGCATTGGCCAAGTGATGCCAACTCCTCTTAAGTAAACAGTTCTTTATTAAAATTGATCACCTCAACGTGAACTTATTGATGCAAGGTACTCTAACAAAGGAGCAAGACCCAGGCCAATGACTTTGAGATCATCTATAATAATGGTACGTAGAATACTGTTGCAAATACTTTATCTCGATGGGATGAACCACCACCTTCAACTCCATCTCAGTAAGCCAACCTGCATGGGCACAAGAGCTCCTCACAGACTACATAGTGGATCATCTTAAAATTCAGCATCAACTAGACATTATTAATAGCAAGAAGGGCCAACCTTAGACTACTACGAATGGCATCATCCTCTTTAAAAATTGCATCTATTTAGGGAATACCTCTCCTATTATTAAGAAGGCTCTTCAACATGGTATGCATCTCCCTCTGTAGGTCATGTGGATTTCTACAAAACGTACAAGAATGTCTCCTCCAACTTTAATTAGTTGAAAATGAAGTATGATATTGAGTGCTTTGAGGCAAAATGTGACACCTGCCAATGCAATAAGGTGGAAATAGTCCCTTATCATAGTCTTCTCCAACCTAATGCCATCCCCGTCCAAAAGTAGGAAAAGGTATCTATGGAATTCATTACCAACCTGTTGCTCTCTAAATGTAAGGATGTTATCTTTGTGGTAGTTGATTGTTTAATCAACTATGCCCATTCCATTCCCTTGACTACCATGTTTACAACTTTTTGGGTTGCTGAAGTATTATTTAGGCATGTCTATGCACTACAGGGTCTCCCTTACCGCATCATTAGTGACTAGGACCCAAACTTTATTAGTCACTTCTCACAAGGACTTTTCAAATCAGAAGAGGTAACTTTTAAAATAAGTACTTCCTATCACCCTCAAACTGATGGGAAAATAGAAGTAGTCAATAAGTGCTTGAAGGGGTATCTTTGGATGTAAACAAGGGATAAGCAAAGTGAATGGATGGGATGCTTTCATCTGGCCAAATAATGGTATAATACTACATATAACCATTAAAATGACCCCTTTCAAGGCATTATATGGCTATGAACCCCCATCGCCTAAGGACTATGTCATTCAGAATATTAAAGTCCCTATTGTAGCTAACATCTACAGGAAATGCAAAACATCCTCAAGGACAGCTTGTCAATGGCAGAAAATGAATGAAACAACAGGTTGATCAACATTACACTAAAAGATAGTTCACAGTTGGAGACATGGTTTTTTTTCCACTACAACCATAGATGCAGAAAACTCACTGGAAATAGGGTAAGAACAAACTACAACCCATGTTCTATGAGCCATATAGAGTGCAAGCAAAAGTTGGGGAGGTTGCATATGCATTAGACATCCCCAAGGAAAACTCCGTGTTACTTTCCAGGTCCCATGTTTAAAAAATATGTTGGGCGACAAGGTAGTTAGCCAAACTAACATTCCTCTCATAGATGAAGGTAAGATAACATTTCTCCTTGAGGGCATTCTTGAGGTGAACTTTAGAAAGCTCTGCATAAGGCAAATCACAAAATACAAGATCAAATGGAGGGGTCTCCCCAAAGAGGAAGCCACAAGGGAGTTAGAAGCATTTTTGGTGAAACATCCAAGTTTGGTTTTGTTGTAGAGCACTCTTGGGTGGCATCAACTAAAAACATTTCTCCTTTCATGATTTAGATATAATAATGTCTTTAGTACAATTGGTTGAAACAATATTTTACGGAATAATTGAGAATCAAATCTTGCTCTCTGTTGTTTGACTTACTCATAAAGTGCACCCCTCTTTTCTTTGCATGCACTCCCCAAAAATCACTTCAGACACCAAAAAGTGGGTTCCACTACCAAATTTGGGAAATCTAATGTTGCAACTAGATCCTAAGGCATGTTTCTGCATCTTTTGAGTTACTATACCACCTACTTTGGATGATATTGGGGAAGCAAAGCAACCTTTCAATTTCCGAAAGTTTTTTCAACATTGGCCTTTATTTTTTTATTTTTCAGCTTTGAGAGAAAAGTATCTTTGGGGGGCAAGGCATGTTGTGTAGCTAACCAAAGAATCCTTATTGAGTGTAGACTCTATTTACATGAACTATTTTATGTATATGCTCATGCTCTTGTAATAATGTTATATTTGTAAAAATGTCACTTTTCCATGATAAAGGCCTAATAATTCTTATTAGAGTTACACTTTAAGTTAGGGTTTTTGCCTCTTTATTGGTATAAACAGGGGATTCCCCCCACCTCATATGTATCTCTTATTATTTTATCAATACAATCAACCAATTTACTGGTGTTTATTGGAGATGTCCTCCTTCATTACTCAGACTTGTAGGTGCAATCCACCCCTGGGTATGTAAGTGCCCCCACTCTTTCCCTTGTTTTGGGCTTTCTATTTTTGTTTTGGTTATTTCCATAGTCGCAGTAGCAATTTCCTTTCGTGTACGAGAACATTGCAAATTACAAGTACAAGACATAGGCAACTGAGTTCATGTGGGAACTTAGGGACTAATTCTCATCCATTCCTCTCCTCCCTGCTGAGAAGAAATTGTCCTTGATTTTTGTTGATGGTGGCCTGTTATTGCACAATTTGTACTTTGATAGAAGAGAAGGTAAAAGGAGAGCAAATTGGCATAACGGAAAACTATCCTATAGCTGTCACCTCAATAGAATGTCTCTTTCTGTTTAGGGTGGTAGGCCCAGGGGAGACGTCTCCGGTGACCTAGGGGTTTGAGAAGGCAAAGTCAAAGTGGCTAGGTAAAGATCCCCTCTCACACGTCACCACCAATCAGAAAGTCTGGTTTTATAACCAATGAAGAGATAATATGTCAAAGTGTACCTACCCGGAACAAAGCAACAAGAAAACTATATGTTTTGCAAGTACACTTGCTGGTTAGCACTTCATAAAACCATAGACTTTCTTGATAAAAGCAATTTGTTGAATATAATGTAGTAAACAGAAAATTTATAACAGCAATCTTTATAGAGCAATACTTCACATTTAATGCCTTGAAAATAGCTTCAAAATGACTAAGAATTATTAACCATTGAAATCATAACACTAGCATTTGGTAGAAGCAAATAAGACAAGGTATAAATCAGCCTTTACAATTGTTTTTTTGAGCTTTTAATGCTGCATCTAATGGTTGTAGCTTTCTTTAGTAACAGGAGCAATGTTATTAGTAGGTTAAGCTCTTCTAGGGTTAGAAAGTGTTAGTAGGTTGCTTGAGGTAAAAGATTTGAGGGTTGGTTTCATCAATCAAACAATTTTAAGGTCTAAATCAGTGCCTTTCAGGGCTAATGGAGTCACTTGCAGCAGCAAAACTTGAAGGAAACAAATGATAATGTAAGAGCTAAGGACTAAGAAGGATAAAGATTAAGGTGTTGGTAAGACAAGGGCTCAATCAACAAGCCTTAGAACGAAAACGGCTACTAGGAAGTAGGTAACCCTAGGCCCTAGCGGTTTTCCTTCTTCTTTAGCTCAAGCTTGAAACAATTAATGGCTTGAAGAAGCAAATGACACTAGAGTGCTGCAAATGGCAGGGCTCTAGTACAATGCTTCAAAGGTAGGGTTTCTAGCACAATCTAGTAGGTGAAAAATTGTTAAGACAAGGACAATAACATGTGATTGTTCTCCTAGGGTTTTAAACTAGCAATTTCATAATCTTGGAATAAATGCAAAGTAAATACACCATAACCATTCAAAGCAAAGAAGGATTGCAGAAATTCACTTACATCCACCAAGAATAATCTAGCAATAAGCCTAGTTGAAGATTTTCCACTAAGAAAAATGCCAAGAAACACCAAATTTAGCCTCCTCCAAGAAGTGCGCCTAAAATTTCAGCCAAGAAACCCTAAGGAGGGCGCAAATTTCAGTTCTCACAAGTGTGAGTGAAAGATGATGAAAAATAAGAGGGATTTTCCCCCTATTTATACAATACTAATGACCATAATTAGGTCAAAAAGGCCGACATGGCCAGTAACAAATAATACCCAGTTTTTACATTAAATGTCATAATTAAACCCTAAAACAAGTTGTAAAGGTGACGTCATGCCCTTTTAGGGTGATGTTAGGCCCTTTTTTGGCAACATTGGCCTCCTAGAGAAAAACATTAGGCCTCCTTGGGCCTCAGGATCCTGCCACATGTGCCACTTGGCACACAACTGCCTCCAAAACATCCAAAACACTAGGTGACATGGGTGACACCATGGGCCTTCCAAGGCCTACATCATGGTGCAAAGGACACAACCCCCCTGGGTCCAGGCCTGCCAGGATTCCCCTGGTGAAACGTCCTCCTCTCTCTCTGTGCAATCCTATGATCTGTCTCTACCCCTGGCTAGGGTCTCAGCATCCATCTGGTGGGCTTTCAGCCCCATGGAGGTCCAAACTAATCATCTCCCCATGTGTACCTGTCCATTAGGTATGGCCCTGCAACATCAACAGATACGCCCTCCATGGGCTCATAAGTCACAGAGATCATAGCAATGTCAATCACATCTAATCATCAAGTTATTAAACATGTGCATGAAAACCCTTTTACCCGGACAAGTGCTCAAAGACATTATGCTAATCTACAAGCCAAGTTTGGAGGGGACGCTAGGACGTCCTATTGGGCTAATGCTCATTGGATGTGGGATGTTCTCAGGAGAAGTCACATCTAGGCCATGTGAGTGGATGAGGTGGTAAGGGATGTCTGGGCAAGGGGTGCAGTGATAGCACGGAAATGTATGGCTTACATGTGGGTGCCTCTGAAGAGGGTGAGTTGCACCTTGTCATGGATGCAAATGTTTCCAAGCCCATTCATGCCTTTTATCTTTTATTCTTATTGTTTTTTCTTTCAAGAGGCTAGTTAGGGGACACTGCCCTGGTGTGGTAACCAATGGTGGCAATGTTACCCACAAGCATTTCACGAAAATGAGAAGGTTGGCTCGTGATGAGACCCCCTTTCTCTTGGCTATGCCACCAAGAGCCACTACCCTAGCGTGGTGACCAGCTGTCGGTAGTGTCATACCGCTACATGCCCATGGACCTAATAGGCTTGCTCGTGATGAGACCCCCTATCCTCTAACTAGGTCTTGATTTATTATTTTTTATGGGTCCCTCTGTTCCTTGCTGAGAATCTTTTTATTGCTTTCTCGAAGATCCCTGGGCAAAGCATCTCAAGGTTTCATTCTTTTGGCTTTTATCTTTTGCCAGTTACTTTTATCCTCTGGGCCTTTAGCATCTTCTTCCCATAAGGTAAGGTACAACCCTTAGATATTTGGCCAACCCAATGCCCGGACCAGTGTAATGGGGTGGATGAGCGGAAAAAAGATGAAAAGTGGTAAGTATGGTGGGAGCGGACAATGGCCTTTCATGAATCCCCCCAATGGCAACTCAAACCTTATGGGTACCAGCTTACTAGGGCATCTTGTCATTCCCCCTAGGTGTGGTCAAGTGGAAAAGCATAAGGTCCAAGCACACGTTAGAAGCAAAAAGAATTAAATGCACATATTCAAAGGTTTTGAGGATCAGAGTAACACATACCATGATACCCAGACTCATTACCTCATGGAGCAAGATCCATTTTTGTTGCAGGACCAGGTCGATGTGATGGATGTTGCTGTTGCTGACGAAGTGGAGGTGTTGAAGAATGAAAGGATGGGCCCTCTAGGGCCATGCTCAAGTCTATCCAGCTCTCGGTACTCCATGTCTAGGACATGTGGGCCTCGAGACATAATCTCCTTAGTTATCCCTAGGCTAGGGGATAACATGTTCGTAATCTAGTAAAGGATAGCATACTTTGTTGGAGCCACATTGGTTGGACTGTCCCATCAAATAATTGGAAGCCATCCTCTATTAAAATGTCAGCTCATGCAATCATTAGTAGTTGTCTGGAAGAAGAAATGTATACCCTACTGAAGAACCATGCTTACCATAGTCTACTGAAGGGCAGGGACAGAAGTTATAATCTATAGATCCATGTGGGGAGGGGAGTCGCGATTAGAGGGTTCCTAAGAAAGTGGTTAAGCCTTCTGCCTTAGGGCTAAAGTGAGCACAGTAAGGGTTGAAGCATGAATCCATGCAAACAATGTCAATCCAACTACTAGTGATTGAAAAAGAAAATTCGCAATATTGCTTGTGGTTCCTTTTCAATACTTTATCATAATGTTAAATTGTTGCAAATAAGTGATCCACTTCATGTGGCGTGCTTTCTCAATCTTGTTAAACATCTAGCGAAACTAGAGAGGCTTATGGTCGTTGTGCACAACAATCACTTTACTGAGTAAATAATGTCATTGGCGTTTCACAACTTGTATTAGCAGGTACATCTCACAATGATACAATAAATGATTCAAAACGACACTTGAAATTGTATTGGAGTGGTATGCAACGATTCTTTAGTGTTGCGCCAAAATTGCACCCACTACATGTCCAGAGACATCTTGAAGGCTTGTTGAATGCGAGGTTATGCAAGGAGAAAAACGATCACTACTCAATGCATGATCTCTTCAAACGCCTCCTATTGCATGGCTTCCCAATTGAACTAGATATGGTCATGGTTAAGCATGTTAAGTGGGTGTGTGTGCAATGAACTTTCGCAAGTAATTGACTAACACCATGATACTTCACAAGGCATGATGTTTTTCAACAATGGTCAATTGACAACAACTAAAATCTCCACTAAATCAACACTCAAGCCACCATGGTTCAAATGGAATCCAAGATAAATGAGATCTTGTTGCCCAAATGTACACCTTTTCATGTTGACCGACAACTTCTCTCTACACAATGGTCCAAATACTTAGTCTTGGTGCAATTGATTCTCCCAGGTCTTGTTGAAAACAAGAATGTCATCTAGATACACAATCATAAATGACTCGAGATATGTTCTAAGCACTTCATTCATCATCCTCATAAAAGTGGCAAGGGCATCCGTATGACCAAATAACATCATTGGTCATTTGTATGATACCAATTTGATCTGTAAGGTAATGCAATAGTGAAATTAGCACAACCACAACATAAATTACAATTGGTTAATCTTACACACACAATCTTTAACCTAAGACAAAACAGAGTAATTCAACCAACTCAGACAAGGAACAAAACATTCATATCATATATGTCCGCAAAACAATGTTGGGTAGTAAATCAACTCTAAATTCTCATTAATTGGATAAGATATACATGAACAACATGAAGCTAAGCAATCCAAGGAATCAACTGATGAATCCCTTTACAATGTCACGAAGAGGTATAAATAATCTATTAGGAAGACAAGACAATTTATCTCCATATTCCATACATTACAAAATGTATCGAAATTCAAGAAAGAGGAAGAGACAAAGAAAGAAGACAATCCACCATGACTATTGGTATTTTGTGCGCACCAAACTATTCAATAGTTCAACCACACCAACATGCCACGTTGTTTTTCTAATCATGTGTGATGAAAATCCATGCATATCAAAGCAACTGAGCTTTTTGTCTATGTGACTAGGTTGCAATACTAACATGACAAGAATTTTTAACGCGCCCACCTGACAGAGGTGTTCATCATTTGGATCCATATAAAAGGTTGACCACTGCAATGTGCATTTCACGTTGATGTTGATGTGATATTCTACATTATTGATACAATGTCCAAATCTATGTGCCTATACTAACAATTTATGGTTGAACCTCCCTATTTAGCATGACTCCAACAACCATGGCCTCAGTTGGTCTATAGACTCCTCCTATATCATTTTATGTAGATTGTTTCCCTTTCATTACACATTTTTATCATTGTCATGGGCTTGTATTTTCTGTCATATTTGATAGCAAACACTATTACATGGAGGGAGAAAAAAGCAAAAGTGTTGTGGAAAGTCAAACATTGAGCCAACACTCATGAGCAGTTAGTCAATGAGTGTAGTCAAATCTCCATAGCAAGGTCTAGATGATTGTGACAGATTCGGGCAATCAAACGCTCATCATTATCATTTTTTTTTGTTAAGTGTGTGTTGTTTAGTGGGTATTCATACTCGCACTAAACTCGTAATTGTTGTGGCAGGTGACTCACAATTCTCAGAACTTGGAAGTTGAAAAAGATGCAAAACCAATCATTACAATRCAAGATAAATCACTCACGAGTATCGCAAGTATTGACTCGGATACTTGGCAGGCAAGTACTTGCTAATGCTCGCCAGTATGGCAAGTATTGATCAACCAATACTTAGTCAATTTCAATTGATCGATTACTGAGCCAAGTACTCAACCCAAGGTCATACTATGCATACTTGCAAGATATTTTCCATTCTCGCAATTATTCAAGTCATACTCCCAAGTATGGTAACTATGACCATGTTCAAAAACATAGGTATTCCAACAGAGGACAAACACCTTCAGTAACCACTCACACAACCAGATCAAAGATCAACACACCAATGTTTTGATGTGGTAAAACTCCTACGGGAAAACATCCACGGCCCCAGCCAACGCGGCCACTTGGAGCAGTTTATTAATGCAAAAGAAAAAAATTATAGAGAGATTTTACAAGAGAGTTTCTCACAATCGATCATCGGCAAATAACCCTCCATGCTCTTTAAATAGAGATCATGGACCAATCGGGTGTTAAGCCATGAATCAATGGCCATTAAGATCGAGGAGAATATGAACCGTCGGATCACTCTATGTCGGGAACATATCGTGACCGTCAGATTTCCTAACTACAAATGCATACTAATGCACAATAAAAAAACACGCTAAGAAACACACTTTTACCTAACGACACATTAGACCATGTAGATCTTAACTAACTCCTAAGTGTCTAAATATCCTAACATCCCCCCTTAAGAACAACTTGGGATAGGATTGAAGGATTTACAATATTGACACAATAGAAGAAGGAAGGAGGCATTAGAGCCTATCCCCCTTTGATGTCAACTTCTTGAACTCCTAACATAGATCGAAGTTTGGAAAACTTCGCTTCAATAAGAGACTTTGTGAAAATGTCTGCAACTTGATCTTTTGTAGGGCAAAAGAGCACTTCAATAACTTGATCATGAATGAGCTTTCTGATGAAGTGCATGTGTAGCTCGATGTGTTTGTTGTGTTGATGTTGAACTGGGTCTTTGGTGAGCTTGATGGCACTATGATTGTCACACCAAAGGCTGGTCGGATGTTGCTGCTGGAATCCAAACTCAGAAAGGATCTGTCGAATCCACAAGGCTTCATGACTTGCATTTACCGTTGCTCGATACTCTGCTTCTGCTAAAGAAAGTGCAATAGCCTGTTGTTTCTTACAGGCCCAAGTGACAGGTCCTGAACCAAGGTTGAAAACATAACCTGCAATAGACTTCCGATCATCAGGGTCGCCGACCCAATCTGAATCAGTGAAACCAACCAATATAGGAGTCCCCCCTGAACTGTAATGTATCCCGAACCGAACTGTACCACGGACATACCGAAGTATCCTTTTAGCTGCTTTCCAATGGCTTTCATGGGGTGTTTGCATATATTGGGCAACAAGACCAACAGCAAAGAAAAGATCAGGACGAGTATGAGTCAAGTATAAGAGGCTACCAACTAACTGACGGTACAGGGTGGCATTAACTTCAAGAGAAGTACAGGTGGTAGTAAGCTTGACTCCAGACTAGAAGGGAGAAGGGGCTGGTTTACAATCGTCCATGTGAAAGCGACTAAGAAGCTCACAAGCATACTTAGACTGGGAAAGCAAAATTCCTTCATTGGTTTGCAAAACTTGGAGGCCAAGGAAATAGTGCAAAAAGCCTAAGTCTGTCATTTCAAATTTCTTCTTAAGGTTGGTTTTGACATGGTTTAAAAGTTTTGAGGCATTACCAGTAAGGATAAGGTCATCAACATAAAGGACAAGGATGATAAGATGGCTTCCTACTTTCTTGGTATAGACATTAGGATTAGAATGGAATCTAGAGAATCCGATGTCAATAACAAAGTTGTCCATTTTGGCATACCAAGCTCGGGGAGCTTGCTTAAGACCATAAAGAGATTTCTTAAGGCGACAAACAAGGCTAGAGTCATTCTGGACATATCCAGGAGATTGTTCCATGTAAATTTCTTCTTGCAAATCTCCGTGCAAGAAGGCGGATTTAACATCCATTTGATGGACCTCCCATTTATGTGAGGCAGCAAGAGCAAGAACAAGGCGGATGGAATTCATTTTGGCTACAGGGGCAAAGGTTTCATTATAGTCAATTCCTTCAACTTGGGAAAATCCTTTGGCAACTGACCGAGCCTTGTGTATTTCAACACTTCCATCTGATGCATACTTAGTTCTGTAGACCCATTTACATCTAACAAGTTTTCTTCCTTTTGGAAGAGGTACAAGATCTCAAGTATCCTTTGCCATTAAAGAACGATACTCTTCATTCATTGTTGTATCCCAATCTGGATGACCTGAAGCTTCTGCAAATGTCTCTGGACCATGAGTCTCTAAAACTTGAGCCAAAAGAGAAGAGGCACGCTGGAACTGTGAACGTGTCCGACGTTGACCTGAAGAATCATCGACAAGATCACCAGCTGCTTCTCGTGTTGAACGGACCCATCTAGGAAGCGAAGGAGCTGGTGCTGGTTCAGGTTCAAAGGACTCATCTGGACAAAGGTGAGCAGGCGGAGGTGGATTTTCATCCTCACTGTCATCATTTGAAGAAGAAACCAGAATAAAAACAGAAGAAGGCACAAACGTTGAAGACGGCTCGCAAGCCGAAAAAGGCACAAATGTCGAAGATGGCTCGCGGGCCGAAGAAGGCACAATCGCCGAATTAGGCTCGCAGGCCAAGAGATTTTCATCAAATTTAACATCTCTTCTAATAATAATTTCATTA
>SNQJ01S0039951.1:12110-40709 GCA_010110895.2 Picea sitchensis
GTTTTCTCGGTTTGGGTTTCCAGGGGAAAAATCTCTGTGTAATGTTTGTATTTTCCATTGTATCTTTTCTGTTCTTTTCTGAATATCTGTTTATAGTAGATATTGTAAAAGGTTAGAATTTACACGGATGATGTCACCTGGGGTGATGTGGACCTCCCTAGGTGTACCACATGCCATCGACTTAGTTGGTGAAAACTGTTCTATGTGGACCCGAAGGATAGAGAAGATGGAAGTTTGAAAGTCGCGAGATTGGAAGTGAAGAGAGGTAAACACCTTCGAAGCAAGGAATCGTGAAGTGGATATACACTGTAGAATTGGTGAGAAGACTTACCCTTATATCTCACAACAGATCGTAATATCAAGAAATTGGGAATCAAGAGTTGGGAGAATGGAGGAAGCTTCTTTCAGAAATCGTGAAACACGAAGTCCTGAAGTCCCGAAGCCCCGAAGTCCAGAAGATTCGATGACATAAGTCCCACAATGAGTGCCAACCATTGGATGATGGGTAGACATGGACCGTTGATCCGCCCTATGTCATGAGTTTGGTAATCTAGAAATTCGAGAGACTATGGAGAGGTAATTTGAATACTTCTGACACAAGAAGTCCCAATTTGCAAAGAAAGGATCTGGACCGTTGGATCGGGGGGAAGTCAGGACCGTCGATCTAATGTGCGTAAAGTTTTGGTTACAAAATAAAAGAGGTGAGCTAACTTCTGAGGACGTGAAGTGCAAAGTATCAAAGCGCTTGGAAGTTGGGGACTAGGTCATATCCCAATGTCACAATCAAAGGGTCCTAGTGGGAGGATCTAGCGCCTAGGGGATTCACAATTTGGAAAATCGGGAATCAGGAGTATTGGGTTTGGCCCACAACAGAATACTCGAGATGCGAAGCCACGAAGCGCCTTTTTATATAGGCGAGTGGTCACGACCCATGATCACGTGGATTGGGGACTAAGAAAAAAGGGCTAAGGCTTGAAATTGTTACAGAGCTGAGCAGAGCTCAGAAAATTCATGAAATCTGAAAGTTTCTTAGAACATATTTGGTTTATGATTTCTGTGGGATTTGTTGAGGACAGATGGCCTAACAATTTATGGTTGATTGGATGTTGTGTTTGCAGAGTTCAACGGGTGTCAAGACCGCACCAAATTGCCACTGAGTGCAGAGAAATGGAGGACACACAGAATGCTTCTAGTTCATAGAATGAAGGAAAAGGAATGGATGTCCATTTGGGAGTTGAAGGATCAAACTCCAATGGGCATGAAGAAGAGATAGATAAGGAAGGAAACATGATGAAAATCATTGAAAGATTGCAGAAATATGCCCAAACTCACCGAGAAGATAGCAGAAAGCTCAGGAAAGCTTAGGAAAAACAGGGAGAATTCAACTTAAATTTGATGAAGAGTTTGGAGAGAATAGAAAATAAGTTTGATAAGGAGAGTGACTCAAGCAAAACAAGGATTCGCAAGACTCCTGAGAACAAAATAATATCAAGAAGCGTTAGAAGGAATCATCGCCACTCCCCGAAGCAGTCCAATAAGGAGGCACACAGTAGTTCAAGCCCATCTCCTACCAGAAATCATAGGATATCTGGAGTGGATGAGCTAAAGGGATAAATGAACAATATTAAGCCTCCTACATTTGATGGAGAACACAAGAAGGAGGAAGATGCCGAGACATGGTTGCTTGGCAGGAGGAAATATTTCCAACTGCAGAATTACTCCTCTCATGCAGAAGGAAGAATTGTGATGTATCAACTGAAAGGAAAAGCATCCATGTGGTGGGACCAACTTGAGTAGGTGCAACACATTAAATAGAAAGATGTTACCTCAAAAGAATTCAAGAGGTATTTCAAAAATAAATACTTGACTAAAAGATGTTATGACAGAAAGATGAAAGAGTTCTTTGAACTCAAGCTGGGAAACATGTCCATTGATGAATACAAATGAAGGTTCTTGGAGTCGTTGAAATATTTTCCCTTCATCAAGGATGAGACTGTCAAAATTCAAAGGTATATGAGTGGACTACCACCTTCCATTGGGGACAATATTTAGTATGATGACCCTAAGAATATGGAAGAAACTATAAGAAAAGTGAAATGATTATGTGAAAAACAAAGAGAAAAGCCTACTTTTTGGAAGGCTTGGGATGACCAGAAGAAGTTTAATAAAGAGTAGAGGCAGAAGGGAAACAAACCACCCTTTTTTAGAAACAGTCCTCAAGGACAATCATGTTTTAGAGAGCCTAGGAAGGCTGAAGTAGGTGGGAAATTGCCAAGGCAAACACCTATGGAATGTTGGGGTTGTAAAGGAAATCGTAGGATAGAGATTTCCCCCACATAAATGACAAAGTGAGAATTGTCCACAATGTTCAGCAGGATGAAACAATGGAGGACATGGGAAGAATTGTTCTAAGAATTTACACAGCCCTGGACAACAAGAAAGATGAATTTCAATCATACATGATTGAAATGGAAGGTATGATCAACAACCATGCCTTTACTATTTTAATTGATTCAGGGTTTATCCATAGTTATATAGATCCTAGATTGGTGGAAAGTTTTCATTTACCAAGAAGCAAGCATGAAAAATCTTGGTTAGTGCAGTTGGCTATAGGAGCCAAGAGAAAGGTTGTTGAGTTGGTTAAGTCCTTTCCAGTAGACATGAATGGACTGAGCACAAAGGANGATGAATTGAATGTTTTACCTTTAGGATCTTATGACTATCTAATTGGGATGGATTGGTTGGACCAACACCATGCCATCCTAGACTGTCGTAACAAGGAATTCACTTGCCCGGATGAGGGGGGGAATCATAGAACAGTCCAAGGAATTCCCAGAGATGTTGCTATCAGAGAAATCTCAACAATGCAGCTGAAGAAGTGCTACAGGAAAGGCTATTAATTATTTACATCCCATGTGGAGGAAGCATCTAAGGATGAGGTATCAAAGATTGAAGACCATACAATATTAAAAGAATTCGAAGATGTATTCCAGGAGGTACCAGGATTACCCCCGAAGAGAGATATCGACTTCTCTGTAAACTTGATGCTTGGAGCAGCTCTAGTGTCAAAATATCCTTACAGAATTAACACACCAGAGCTGAAAGAACTACAATTATAGCTTGAAGAGCATATGAAGAAGGGGTATATATTCCTAAGTGTGTCACCTTGGGGTACCTTGGTCTTGTTCATGAAAAATAAGGATGGGACATTGAGATTGTGCATCGATTTCAAACAGTTAAACAAAGTGACTGTTAAGAACAAGTATCCTCTGTTGCGGATCGATGATCTTTTAGACCAGTTGAAGGATGATGAGATATTTTCGAAAATGGATCTTAGATCAAGATATCACTAGGTAAGAATAAAGGATGAAGACATCAACAAGACCACCTTCAGAACAAGGTATGGTCACTATGAATTCACAGTGGTGTCATTTGGGTTGTCGAATGCACCCGCTGTTTTTATGTGTTTAATGAATGGTGTATATCTGGACAATTTTTTCATAGTCTTTTTGGATGACATTATGGTGTATTCCAAGTCGAAGGAAGATCATGAACATCTGCGGATGGTGTTGCAGGCGCTAATAGAACACCAATTGTATGCCAAGTTGAGCAAGTGCTCATTTTATCAAAAGAATATCCATTACTTGGGGTATATCATCTCAAAGGATGGGATAGCCATGGATCCTGAGAAGATTGAGGCCATCAGAGAATGGTCAGCACCAAAGAATGTGACAGAATTCAAATCCTTTATGGGTCTATCCAGCTATTACAGAAGGTTCATTGTAGGGTTCTCAAGGATAGCTTACCTTATCACTTCCTTGCAAAGGAAGGAGAAGAAATTTCAATGGACGAAAGATTGTGAGAAAAGATTCTAGCAATTGAAGCAATTGTTAACTAGTTCTCTAATCCTGAGGATTGAAGATCCAAATGTGGATTTCGTGGTTTGCACAACTTCATGCAAATAAGGACTGGGAGGATTTCTCAGTCAGTATGGATTCGTAATTTGTTATGAATCCAGAAAGTTGAAGGAGCACAAAAGGAATTATTCCACTCATGATTTGGAGTTGGCAGCAATAGTACATGCTCTAAAGAAACGAAGGAATTACCTCATGGGAAAGAAGTTTGAACTAAGAACAAACCACAACAATTTGAAGTATTTTTTTTTATCAACCAACCTTGAATGCTAGGAAAAGTAGGTGGTTGGAGTTTCTTTGTGAATATGAGTTTGATATCAAGCATATCAAAGGAAAGGAAAACAAATTGGCTGATGCACTCAACATGAGAGTGCATGAACTACATGCTACAACCATTAGCATGTACCAAACTGATATTAAGGGCAGGATTTTGGAAGCTGCAAATGCAGATTTACAGTACAGGGATTTGGTAGCAAAGCTACAACAAGGTAAGATGCCACAGAAAGTGGAAAATTATAAATTGGAAGCCGAAGGAACACTTCTATAGAAGAATATAATTTATGTACCGAATGTCCAGGAATTGAAACTTATGATTTTGAATGAAATGCATAATGTGCCTTATGCAGGGCACCCTGGATATCAGAAAAATATAGCAGCAGTCAAGAGCCATTATTTTTGGCCAGGTATGAAGAAAAAAATTGCAGTATACATCGCTAGATGTATGGAATACCAGAAGGTTAAAGCTGAGCGTAAGCACCCAATAGGGTTGCTACAACCTCTACCCATTACTAAGTGGAAGTGGGAAGTGGTGACAATGGATTTAATCACAAGATTTACTAGGATAGGAAAGCAACATGATTCAATCATGGTGGTGGTGGATAATATTACGAAAGCTATCCATTTTATTCCATTAAAGACTACTCACAAGGCAACTAATGTTGTTGATATTTTTATGAGGGAAATATCACAATTGCACGGTATTCCCAAGACGACTGTGTCTGTCAGGGACCCGAAATTAACCTCAAATTTATAGAAGGGGTTGTTTAAAGGGTTCAGAACAAATATGAACTTCATAATAGCCTATCATCCTGAGTCTAATGGGCAGACAGAGAGGGTGAACCAAGTAATAGAAGACATGCTAAGGATGTATGTGATGGAAAAACCATCCAAATGGGAAGACTACCTACACTTGGTAGAATTCGCTTACAACAATGGGTATCAAGCATCATTGAAGATGAGCCCATTTGAGGCACTTTATGGTAGAAAGTGAAAAACTCTAGTAAGATGGGATAATCCAGCTGATAGAGCAGTAGTTGGGCCAGAGTTGCTCAAGGAAATGGAAGAGAAAATGCTAAAAATTAAGCAGAATTTAAAGGTTGCCCAAGGCAGGAAAAAACGTTACGCTGATAAAAACAGAACCCACAATGAGTTTAAAGTGGGTGATCATGTTATGTTGAAAGTCAAACCCAATAGAAGTTCCCTAAAATTGGGAAAATGTTCGAAGTTGGCAGCTAGATTTTGTGGGCCATTTGAAATCCTTGAAAGGATTAGGCTAGTTTCATATATGATTTCATTGTCTGCATCCATGACTGTACATAATGTGTTTCGTATTTCATTGATTAAGAAATATATACCTGATGCTAATCATGTGATTGATTGGAATGCGATTCAGGTGGAGAAAGAAGGCGTCTTGCAAGTGCATCCGGTGCGCATATTGGATCGGAAAAGCAAGCAACTCTGGAATTGATCCATAGGGATTGTAAAAGTCCAGTGGACCTGGTACGGTCCCGAGGATGCGACATGGGAGCATGAGGATGTTATGCGGGCATAATACCCACATATTTTTGAATATTTTTGAAATATTGTTGATGATGTGTAAAAGTTGCATTGAGGACAGTGAAAAAATAAGGGGAGGGGATTGTAATACCCCAAGGATGAGCCCCAATTATGTATATGTATTGTAAACATGTTTTATAGGATGGTGAGCCAAGTGTATATAAGTTGGTGGGCTTATGTGTTTATTAGGCCGTAGAGCCTAGGAGTTAAAGGCCAAGAGCTTGATTTTGTATATGTAATTATGCAGATCATTAATAAAATATAATAACATCACTGCGTGCAGACCAGCCACGAAGAAAGAGTGATGGGGGACTAAGCTTTCACAAGGTTGGGTAAGGGAGAGGAGGCTAAGTGTTGGGACTAGGGGCTAATCTAGGGGGCTTACCTCTAAAATGGATAATAATTTATCATTATTTCCTAAAAGGATAAGGTGGACAATTGTTGAGTGTTGTCCTAAGTTCTTGGAAAGGAATGTATGCAAAATGGAGTGCATGCAGCGCCAGGAAGACATGTGTCAACCTGGGTGCATGCATTTAAAGCTACATAAGTCATCCATGGAGGGGGTTAGCTCCTCATTCTGTCATCCTCTACATCTACAACTACATACCCGTGCACCCATTCTACCATACTCTGCCTACATTCACTGGGATCTTTTCTCCAAATCCATTTTACCACTGCGCTGGACATCTTCATAGCCATGCACCTCTGAAATCCCAGACCAAGGAAGCTGACCTGAGTGACTTTCGTTTGAACCTGAGACCTCCATCATTGATCTCTATTTTTTTCCCTCTGGTCACGCATCAAGAATCTAGGGAGAACGGTGGACTGACCCGCGTCTTCTGGGAAGCCTGAGCATCCCCTGTTTGCATATGTCGTGTGTGTGTTATAACTGTAGGTTGTTGTGGCCACACAATCCCTTAGCTGAGTGTGATTTGTTGTCATATTTTGTTCCTTGCTGAGCCTTACTGTTGTCCTCCTTGTGATGGAATGAAGCTGAAGAAGTAGGTTGTCAGGCCTGTGTGCAACACTCTTTTTAGGTGAGAGAGGTGGTTGTGGTTGAAGAGGCGGGTTGGCAGGCCTGTGGGAAACTCTCTCTGGGTGAGAGAGTGTGTTGTGGAAGTGAGTGCTCCCAGAAGGGGTCATGTAGCTGCTACAGAGCTATGAGAATTCTAGTACGACCTGTTGTTGAAGCCCAAGGCAAGGGAGGTGAAGCAACCGATGGATTGTCCTATGTGACAGTGAAGGTGTATACTCCTCGGGTGGGACAGGTATGTGGGGAATGGGAGTCTATGAGAAGTGGGCATAAGTGTCTCCTGGGAGAGAATCCTTCTGCATAAACTATGTGTCTTCCTATTGACGTTGCCTAGCCTAGGATTCCCTTATCCGGGGGAACTTATTCCTAGCTCGAGGGTGACCTAATGCTGAGAGTGATGAGAAATGCGGTCTAAGGCTGGGAGGTTCGTGGAAGGTCTGCACACAGTTGGTGGTATTATTATAGTTGAAAGATAACTATAATTTATGTGCTTAATTTTATGTTATGCAAAACCTGTGATGCTTGAATGTTATCATGTATTCTATTGCGTTTATGAATTACTGTCTATTACATTTGAGTCTGTATGGTAGTAGTAACTCTATGTTATGTGTTTTATTTCGATTAAAATTCATGTTATATACATACATACATACACACATACATATATGTGTGTGTGTGTGTGTGTGTGTGTGTGTGTGTGTGTGTGAATGTTTCGCAGTAGTAGTCTTGCCCGGCTTGTTGGTGGTTGGAGATGTTACATCTTTTGTTGTAGCACTTGCATCCTTTACTTCTGAAGGAGTATCCTAACAAGATATCTTCATTGGTTCTAGAATCAAACTTACCTAAGTTGTCTTTATTTTAATGTAGCATTTTCTTCCAAAAACTTTGAAGTGTTTTATTGATATTGATCTTCCATACCATAACTCATAAGGGGTTTTATCACCGTTTACTCTTATGTGCACTTTATTAAGAATGTTAACACCATTTTGAACAATTTCTGTCGAAAATGTTTTGGGTACTTATGATTCATCAAGAATGGCCCCAACCATTTCCTAAACTATTATGTTCATCCTCTCTACTACTCCATTCCGCTGAGGGATTCTGGAAATAAAAAATTGTCTCTTGATCCCATGCTTTTCACAATAGTTGTTGAATTCATCAAATGTGAATTCCCCTCCTCTGTCTAATCTTAGACACTTTATTTTTAAATTCATTTCATTTTCTACCTGTGCTTTGAATATTTTGAATTTTTCAAAAGCCTCAAATTTATGCTTCAACAATCCAACCCAAGTCATTCTGGTATAGTCATCAATAAAAAAAAATGAAATATATTTCACCTTGATGTGATTGAGTACTAGTGGGGCAAAAAATACCTGTTTGAATTAGCTCAATAGGTCAAGAGGTGGAGTGTTCTCTTTCGTTGAATTGAACTCTTGATTTCTTTCCAAAATGACATGACTTACAAATAGTATTCTTAGGTTTGGAAATTTTGGGCATATTTCTCACAACTTTTTTATTCATAGATTAACAATCTAATTAAAATTAATATGGCCTAGTATCTTGTGCCAAAACCAACTCTCATCAGTTTTACCAATGCAACATTTTTATTTGCCTTCTTCTAGAACATACCCATTTCCTGAAGTTTTGACTGCCTTGACAACAATTTTTCCTGTATTCACATCCATTACCTTACAACCTTTTGAATGAAAGAGAACATTTTGTCCTTGGTCACACATTTGACTTACACTCAACACATTATGTTTTATACCATCTACATATTTCCCTTCTTATCATCATCTAATACAACAATTCCTTTTCCTCGAATTCTAGCTGGAGCATTGTTTCCAAAGGTAACATTACCACCTTTTTCTTCAATTTTGAATTCAAATTTACTCTTGTCTCCTTTCATGTGCTTGGAGCAACCATTATTATTATAACATTGATTTTCTTGATTTTCAACATATAGAGCGAATCCAAAATTTTATTGGTTTTTATTTTTCTTCCTCCAAACCTTGGTAAAATCTTGTTGTCTATCTTACTTATAAATAAGCAACATATTTCTTTTACATTTACTTGCCTTGTGTCGAATTTTTTTGCATATGTGGCATTTATGGTCATTTAATAGAGAAGGGAAGGCATTATTGAAGGAATTTTGATGCATAACCATTCAAGGTTTCTTGAATCTCATTCCTATATTTTTTCTATGTTTAAAATTCCAACAACTCACAACCTTATGTCCAAAGTTACCACAAGAGAAACAATATCCATAGAAAAAATTTGGATTCCTTGGAATGAAAAACTTACTTGTGGGAGTTGTTGTTTGTCTGCCAACTTCATAGGATTTAGACACTTCTTTCTTCCTTGCTTCATAGTTGGGTTGGTCCATTTCTGACTGCTTCATCTTATCATCTTTTGAATTGTTAAGCTGACCCTTGAGAGCATTTGCATAACTTGTAGGTTTCTCAGTAGTTAACATGCTGGTGCTTGATTCTCCTTTGACAATTTTCAGAGTTTCCTTATATCCTAGCCATGTCTTATCATCTGGTGATATATGGTTGGTGAGAATGTTATCTAGAGTTTCAAATCCTTTTATGAATTTCATTTGAGTCTTGGATTTATCTATATCCTTTCTCAAGGAAACTATTTCTGCTTCTAGTTTGTCACAAATGTTCTCTTTTTCTTTTATCTAATTCATAAATATTTCTTCCCTTCTTTTGCCTTCTTCTAGATGGATTCTTAAGATGACTATATCTTCACAGATCTATTTTTATTTTTCTTTATAAAATTGAAAATGTTCTTTTCTTAGTTTCTTCTTTTTCTTGAGTCGAGAGATTTCTTCCAGAGCACTAATAAGTTCTCCTTCCAAGTTTACTACAACTTCACACTCTTCTCTGTCTGTTTTTTCTTGATCATATTTTTGTTGTTTTAGAGCCATGAGAGTTTTTTGATCTAGAGTTGTATCTAGCTCATATTCTTCTTCTTCAGTGTCTGAAGAGCTACTTTTATCCTCTTTTGAATAAAATTTGTTCCTTTTATAAGACTTTTTCTCCCTAGGTTTTTCTTGCCTTTTATTTCATTGGTGTTGTTTTGTTTGAAAGGACATTTAGATGCAAAGTGACCAAATTTACCACAATGAAAGCATTTGAATGGT
This sequence comes from Picea sitchensis, assembly GCA_010110895.2. NCBI lineage: Eukaryota > Viridiplantae > Streptophyta > Pinopsida > Pinales > Pinaceae > Picea > Picea sitchensis. The sequence continues at coordinate 22,045 of SNQJ01S0039951.1, forward strand.
AACACACCTTTATATTTTCTAGATCCCCTCTTCAGTTTCCTTACAAAGTTATCTTCTTCTTCATCTAAAAAATGTTCCGATGAATCATGATTTTGAGATGTTGATGATTTCACTGATTCCTTGAAGACTACGTCCTTTAGATCTAGTTGTTCTTTCCTAGTTCTCATCTCAGAAGAAGTTAGAATTCCACGCATCCTTTCCAAAGTTAGTTTATCTAGTTCATGCATTTGTTCTATAGCAGAAACGTTCACATCAAGTCTTGAGGAAAGAGATCTCAGTACCTTCTGAACTATTATAACTTCTTCAATCTTCTCACCTAACCCCTTCATAGTGTTTACAATCTCATCTTCTTTGAGAAAGAAACCTACAAGATTTTAATCTTCACTCATTCTTAGTCTTTCAAATTGCATTCTGTAGGCTTGAAATTTGGCCAACATTACTTTCTAGTCTCCTTCATAACTATTTACCAGTTTGTCCCATATTTCCTTTGCAGATTCTAACTGCATGTTACTTTGAAAAATTCTATTTTTTGCATGTCCTCCTTGGATGAAATTCATAGATCTTTCATTACTATAGTAGCTTTTCTTACTAGCTTCATAAGTTGGAAGAGTAGTTGGAATTTTATAACCATCTACCACAATCTGCTAGATTTCCATACCAAGAGACATCAAGTAGGTAAACATTCTGATTTTCCAAAATGGAAAATTTGTTCTATTGAACAAAGGAGGTCTGGTTGAAGAAGAAAAATAATCTTGACTTGACATACTTTTTGTGTGATATTCCTTCTAGCTGTTACAATTTTATTGAAGGTACCTTTGCCCTGATACCAATTGATATAATTTACAAAAATACTAAGAGGGGGGTTAATCAATATTGTATCAGAGTTCTTAATTTTCTTCCCTTTGAAACATATTAAATTTTCTTAGAAGATCTTAATTAATCAACAATATCTGCAGAACACAAAACACAACATAAAAAACACATTACACCAACTATTTTACGTGGAAACCCAATGCGAGAGAAAACCATAAACATATTTATTTATGTTCTTTTGTAAGCACCAACTTACAACTTTCAATTATTCAGCTTGACATGAACCTACCTGTCACAAATGAGGACACCAATCCTTTCAGGCACCAACCTGTTGCAAATAATGAAGATGCCAATCCTCCCAGGCACTAACTTGTCACAAATGAGGACACCAATCCTCTCAGCCACCAACCTTTCGCAAGTGAGGACACCAATCCTCTCAGGCACCAAACTGTCACAGATAATGAGGACATCGATCCTTTATGAGATTCAAATCACCCTAGCACCACCCCGCCACCTTGAAATCTATTTAGAAAATATTTTTACAGAACTAAATTTTTCTCTACAAAAAATTATCTAATAAGTCTCTGGTTCCGTTTCTTTGAACATTTACTAATCTCTTTTCTTCAATTTTTATCCACGCCAAAATCAAACAAAGAGAGTCCTTATTTATAGTGTTTTTTCCTGTGTTCCCCTTCATGTATGTGGACATATAATAATTAAATTGTGGACAAAGTTTGACTAGATCAAACTTAGTTCAATTACACTTATGTCTAAATAAAGTATGTGGACACATGACAGTTACATTGTGGACATATTTTGACCAAATCAAAGTCCAGTTAGTTATATGTGGACAAACTTTTGTTCCAGACATTTTGACTAACTCAAACATACCAAATATTTCTTGTTTTACCAAATCATTCATTGTCACAGTTAATCACATTTTGGTTTACAAAGCATATACTTCATAGATAAACTCATCCCATTGCAGTCCACTTTGTCACTCGTCGCTTTGCTCAAGGAAAATTGTGATATTTGTACATCCATTGTTGCATTGCAACACAATCATCCTCTATTTCACTCCACAATCATGGACAAGGGAATTTTTTGCAGTCTAATCTACTTATGAACTACATTTTAGGTCATCCTCCTATTCTGCGCACACTCCTGGCAAACTCAATTACTTGCATGATTTCTTTTGTGTCGTTGATCCCTTCATCCTTCAATATTTTTGTGCACTTATTTTTTCAACCTTTCACAATTTCTTCTAGGAGTTCCATTTCATGTGGATTTTCTATAGTACCATAGAAAGAATCCTTCCACACACTTCCTCTTCATGTGTGCCAACTTTACCCCATACATCCTTTCGTGCACTTCATGTGCCTATGCGCAAACTTTGCACCATACTGTTTGTGTGCCATGTTGACATCAATGAAAACATATGCTCAACATTTTACCCAATTCTTATTCCCATATAAGAAATGTTCACATAAATCAAAATCCAGAGAGAAATTGGACATACCTTCAACCATACCCTTACCGTGTAGTACTCGAAGGCCCTTCTCTTCGATATGTCCCAATATTTGATGGTAGAACATAGTATTTTCCCTAGAGATTGAAGGATTTTTTCCTTCTTCAAATCCAATCTCAAGAACAATGGATCTGTTGCATCTGTCCCTAATAGTGCTTCCCAACAAATTATATAGAGTTCCAATCGTAACTCCCTTCAACAACACCATTGCCCCTCAAACCATCCTACATGTTTCCTTTTCAAACATTGCTTTTACACCTGCATCATTCATCTCGCTTAAAAAAATAAAATTCCTGGCCAATCCTGGGATATGAAGAACATCAGGGAGTGTTCTAATCCTACCATCCATGAGATTCAAATTGATATTATTTTGGATGGAGTCATTTCGTAGAAAAACATCACCCCCATCATACATTTCATATTCACAAAACCACTCCCTGTGAGGATTCATATGAAAAGATGCATTTGATTTGACCAACCATGCCTCATGATCTGCATGTGTGCTTGAAGAAGCCAAGTACACATTCCCTCCTTCATTTGTGGAGGTTCTTTTATTTTGTAGAAGAGGCATCATTAAATCCCTTCCCTCTCTCAACATTTTTGGATCTACATTGTTTCTTTTAATGCCCTTCTTTTCCACATCTCCAACATACTTTACAAATTTTCTAGAAGATTCAGACCTTTCCCTAGATTTATATATACCACTTGGGGACTTATTTCTATTTCTTTCCCGGGAGTGTCCTCTTATAAATAAGGCATCTTTGCCTTGTATTTCCATGTATTTCTGCCTCATCTCCTCTAACAAAAAGGATGAGACCACATCATCGAAACTTAAATTAGTTTCATTAATACCTATGGCCACAACTAGACTACCCCACGAGTATGGTAAAGAGAACAATAAACATATACACTTATCTTCATCACAAATACAAATATCAATAGAAAATAACTGACTTACTACAACATTGAAGGCATTTAGATGCATTTTCAGCGAGTCTCCATATTTTATCCTTAGGTTTCAAAACTTTTTCCATAGGAACAATTTGTTAACCAGGGACTGGTGACTCGCTTATGTGCATCCTTCCTAACATTGGGGGGTTGATGACCTAGGTTTCATCTAGAGTTGACCAAAAAAAACCCAAGGCATCAACATAAAAATCTTCAGTCAAGGACCAAAGAAGGTCTCACCGGAGATTCCATGAGAATCACAAAGGCCATCTAGTCTTGTGTCGGAGATGAAGGGAGAAATCATACCAAGAAGCCACATGGGATAGCATTCATACGTTCCATCATATTTAATTAATGTACTAACAACATACACTATTAACACATTCATCCATCGAACTCAAAATAAACACAACCATAGACAAAGAGAACTGCATAGTTATATTATCTCCATTAAATGGTAGACCACATACATCAATAGACTTAGTGTGTAATAAGAATAATGCCTTGTGCTATAATACATTCTACAAGTTATTCACTACAATGCGCTATCCACTCTCTATTTAGATTCTAAACATACTACTGTATTGACTCCAATACAAAATCTCTATAGGACTATTCCATCTGCACAAAAGACTGTTACACAGACTCATAACATGACCCTTGCAAAACTTGGACTGACTTCTCTACTACTTCATACCTCCAACTCTCTCTAGTGTTTCTTTGCTCCTCCTTTTCCTTCTCTTCTCTTCTCTGACGCTCTATCTCTTTTTCCTCTTCTCCACTCACTCTAGTGATCTCCACTTCCGCACCCTTATAACACCTTTATGCAAACCACATATCCACTTTGGAGCATGGAATTCCTAATGAACTTTATATCTCATCCATCATCTTTTCGACGATCCCCCATGTTTCTTCGGTTTATTATTTAGGATTATTCTTGGAGATATTATTCTGACTTGGTGTGCATGTAGTATCTTTATGATATTTTAGCATGCATTATATACCTTTTATTGGCATGGGAACCTTATTCCATCCATCACACAACTACTAATGCACATGAAAAACTGAAGTGTACGCACGACTGATCTGTGTGCACATGCAAACTTACCCAAAAATTTGGGTGCAAACATGCCCCCAACACTATTACTTGGTTCATCCTCAAGCCAATGTCCTTGATCATGGTGTGATTTCTAGGTGGAATTGAAATTGTACAGGGGTAGACTGAACATTATTTCCATGCATGACTTTGTGTCATAAATATTTAGTCCAATGTATAAATAGAGGTCTAAAGGACCCGGGATGGGTTGTTGGTATTGTTCGTGCTAGATGGGTCGAGAGTTCATTGTTCTTGTGTGATCGAGTGAGTATTATTGCGTGATAAGGAAGTGTTGAGTGCGAGAGCCTTATGGTATTGTAAGATCTTCAGCTGGGTGCGAAGATCAACCCTGCAGTTGGGTGCGCAGGGAGGGGAGAGATAGAGAGGAGAAGAAAGAAGGGCTGCTAGTTGAGAGTGCAGACAAGAACTATATTCTTCATATTAATATATTGTAAAGCATAGTTCTATGGACGTATCCCTAGGGAGAGGGTGAAACACGTATATCTTGTGTTGTGTTTGATTGATGTTGTGTTCTTTGTCATTTGATATGTTGCTATTGTGATATTGAGTAGATCTGAAGTATAACTTGCGGAGTAGGTTGTAGGAAGATAAAGAATACTAGGTTGTTGTGTGTTGTTTCTTTGAATCCACTTTTCATTTCTTCTGGTTGTAGACACATGTGTCCTGCAACCCCCTATAGCTACTTCGGGTGAGACTATATCTTCCTTTCAGGTGTTGCCGAAAGGGCCAGTAGTTAGGGCTTGTTGGTGTGCTCTTGAGTATTGAACCCTGGGTCTGCCCTTGTGCCAACAGGATGACATCAAACTTTCTATCTCTGGTATTTTTAAATTTTCCTCACATGATTTGCTGGTAGGTTTCAAATACCTTAGGTTTTCTCTCAAACCCAACAACTAAAAACTAGAAATGGCTAATATCACACATAGAAAATAAAATCAAATTCTAGTGCAACCGATGGATTCCATGTGGTGATCGATTGATTCTAAAAAGTTATTTATTGAATCCATATCGGTGTATTGGCACATGTTGTCTCTTCTTCCAAAATCCATACTTGACTGCATGATCCAGGTGGATATCGGTGGCCACCCACCTTTTCCAGCTGGCTCAAAACAACTTTCTAGCAATTTTGATAATTTACTATTTTTAGCAGTTTTTTGGGTCCTGAACTTCCGGAGCCATTTTGAGGCCCTAAACGATGTTTTTTGGGGTTTTTTGTTCTTGAAATAACAACATGAAATTTGTGCAACTGGTGTAGTCCTCAGATAGATCTTTCCAATGAGCTATCATATACCTAAAACGAATATCGTATGCAAAAGTTACGACCTCGGGAAGTTGATGTACTGACTTACCCAAACAGGGCCCACATGACTTTTGGCGCTTCATCTCCTAGGGTTAGGTTTTTGGATGTTTAGGTTTTTTTAAACTCCTGTTTATTGTAAAAAGGCCTTGAGAGCCTCATTGTAATCATCTTCTTGCGAATGAGCACAACCATCACATCTCTTCTCAGAGATAAGCCACCACCATTCCAGCAAGCTTGTTTTCCACTGCATTTTACAGTTTCAACTTATTTCCTTATTGAATAGAAAACCAGTTTTACTGTATCTCTGTTATTCTTTGTTAAGAATCTGGTAATAATCTGTATTCATTTCGTTCTGCTCATAAAATCCAAATCACTGCATTAGACAATTTTTCTTCAATTTCCTCTAGAAAGAAAGTCTAAAATATCTAGGCTCTCATTTGGTGAACTGGAAAAGTATTTCAATGCCTAAGTGATTAGGTGGCTAGGTACTCAAGGATATATACCTATTTGGAAAGGCCTTAGCTGCAAAATCCTTATGGGTATTTTTGACTAGAGACAATATGTTGTGGAGAATATTGGTGAACAAATATATTTCTGTTGGTACAATAATGGACTAGATCCGTCAATAACAACATCCATGGTAAATGCCTCTAACCGATGGAGGGATTTAACCTTGGTGTTTCTAATTATTGGAAATTTTTTAGCATGGAAAGTGGGCTTTGGAAACCAGTTCAGAGTTGGAAAAGATGCCATATGAAGCTGTCGAGAATATGTTTTTCTTCCGAAGGATATGGTTACTCAACTACAAGAGCACGGTGTTTGTACATTAAACTAAGTAGGTGATTACCTCAATTATATAATATCAGGGAAAGGTTGGCACTCTGCTAAGGATATTCCACTTGAAGAAAGGTGGTACCCTTTTTTGGATCATTATTGTTGGGCCTCATAAATGAAACATTTTACGAAGCCATTTAGTCATTTTCACTTTCTTTACCCTTTCATCTTGATTCCTTTCATCACTCATATTTCTGCATTTTTCTATTTCTACCCTATATGGTATTCATGTGGCATATTTACAATAAAATGGTTTATTTCCCATGCTTTTATGATTACTTAGGGTATATATTATGGTTTCCTAACTTACTTTTGAAATTCAGCGGTTGTTGGCAATTCTGGTAGTCAAATTTCTATGTCATTTTTGAATAGATGAAGAGGAATCTCGGCAATATAAAATATTGGTTTTGTGAATAATAGAGTCATTTAGGTGAATCATGTGGAAAATCCACAAAAAATAAAAAACAAGGGGCATGTGGTTGAGATTTACAAAACTGGTCATTCTAGTAACTAGCCTGCGATTACGGTAACTAAGTGGTTTAACCAAGTTGTGGTCCATATCCATGAATTTGGACACATGGATTTCATGGATCATCATGTTGTTATCATCTTCAAACAAACTTAGACTAAATCCAATATTTTATGCTGAAGAGATCCACATATTTGGGATATAATATTTGTTGGTTGCAAATCCACTTGTTTAGGATCTGATCTCATCTTGTTGTAACTCCTTTTTCCTTTTGTGAAGGAGAAGCTATATGTATAAATATGAGAGGATATCATTCAACTTAGATAGTTAGATATTTGGAGAATATAGGAGAGAAGGGAGTTACATATTGAAGAGAAAGATCAGTGTAATCATTGTAATCCTTTGATGCTGGAATAAAGAGTTGTTGCAAATCAAGAGTTCTTTGATGTAGCTTTTCTTTGCAATATATTTCAAGATAGGCAGGGGCCCTTCTCTCTGGTATGTTCTTCCCAAATAGTTTATTTTTTGCTATGTGATGTTATTTCAGTAGTTGCTCATTTCATTTCCTATTCATTTATTTATGCTCTTTTATTTCTGCAAGTGTGGGTTCCCTACAGAGTTAGGCATTGAAGAATGATTTTTATAGTGATTACAAAACCAAATTATACTCTTGATATCAATCAAAGGAATGTGGTTAATGAATGAAATATAAGTATAGTGACCAAAGTGAACTCTGTAGCATTTCATTTCTACAATTTATTTCTTCAAATGTGATTGATCGAGTGTGGTGTGCATTAGACATTTGAATGTTTGTTAACCCTGGGAGTCCAAAATATAGATGAGAATCTATAGGACTCAAACCTACAACAAAAGATCTTATGATTTTAATTATTGTTCTTGAGTGAGTTTTATTTACAAGTTTGATTAAGCTACAGGAATTAATTGAGCCATGAAGTAGCTAACTGATTATTGTAACATAGCTCTCATATCCTTGACTCCAATTCCTGGAAATTTCTTATCAAACAAAGAAATTTTAATTCAACTTTATTAGCTTAGATTTAGTTTCCTACTCTTGCATATATTTTTCCGACATCTCACAAGCTTACAATCTCCCTGGTTGATAATGTGTTTTTGTAAGTTACTAATTGTANGAAATTTCTTATCAAACAAAGAAATTTTAATTCAACTTTATTAGCTTAGATTTAGTTTCCTACTCTTGCATATATTTTTCCGACATCTCACAAGCTTACAATCTCCCTGGTTGATAATGTGTTTTTGTAAGTTACTAATTGTATTAAAACCTTTGAATCAAAAAATTACAATTGTCATGCTAGCTTAGGAGGTTGTGACAACATTTCCCTGGTAGGAAACCAATCCTTCCACCTAGCCGAAAATACGTAATATCCATGCAAAAATTGTAGAGTTGTAAGAGACAGAGATATAATGTGCCACACAGGGCCAAAATTCTATATGCTAGACTGAACAGACCAAACCCAAAAGGATGGACTTGTGCTAAGACTAAAATATCCTAAAACTATTGAGCCGCGTAGGGAAAAAACCTTGTGAAATATACTAGCTGAAATCATAAAAAAACACAGGAAACCTGAGCTAGAAGAAACTAGCCAATGTCGGGGTCTAGCCTCTACTTCAAGAAATCCTTACGCATATGCATGGTGTCTCTGTCGAGCTTGTCTCTATCCGAGATATCCTTCCTGAGGTCCTAAAGGAAAGTCATCAAAAGCTCCACTCGATTCCACCGCTCTATTTCCTTGTGTTGCATCTCGTTGAAGAGGCCCTTGTTGTCCTCGAATCCTCACTTGATAGCATCCAAAGACTCCTCAAGAATGTCCCTTTTTGTGCAATGAGAGAAAATGGTAGAGAGAGGAAGAGGAGGAGGTGAGTTGGAGGAGGAAGCAAGGGATTTGGAGCAAGGAGAGGGGGAGGACAAAGAGGAGAGAGGAGCTGAGGTGACAGGAGGTGGAGAAGGAGGAGGGGGAGGTGGGGGCTGGTGGGGGGAGCACGGACTGAACCTAGGACTCAAACCAAGGGAAATTTCATGACTTTCAAACCATTCGACATGGAAAGCATAAGGATTCGACAACAGGGACAAGTCTGGAGTGGTGTCTCGAGGAGGAAAAGCAAAGGTGAAGGAGGGAGTGGGAGTGACAATAGGTGTCGGGGTAGAGATAATATCAGGTTCTGTAGAGCTTGGACGAGCCTATTAGCCTTGACCTCTAGGTTCCCTACCTCTATCAGCATACCAGGTCGTGCCCCTCTTCGAATTTCCCTTGGGTCGAGGCATCGAGAGAGACACCTGAAATCATAAGAGGAGTGTGTGAGAAAAGTGAGACCTGTTGGTTGAAGAGATCGAGACCAGCAAAAAGAAATAACAAAGATTAACCAGAAGATAGGTTTTGGGTGTCAAGCGTCGAGTGCACTACAAAAGCTCGAGCCGGAGTAGAAATATGGGACCAAAATCCATAGGATACCAAAGCTCTAGAGGCCAAGGGCTTGAATGAGCCTTGGAACTCCATAACACAAGCCTAAAACCAACATGCCAGGATAGGTGATGGGACTGAGACTGCATCTAGCCCATTACCATAAACATTCCCATGAGCAGAGGCACCAATAAGTTACACCATTCCTGAGTCGAGTGAATGTCGAGGAGCAACGACTGAGGTTTTAAATACATGAGGTGATGGTGGAGGAAGAGTGCACCTGAGCTGGCGCGAAGTGGAGGGAGACTAGGCCAAGTGTCCTCCCCACCAGATTTACACGCATTGTTGGTTGATAATTTAATGTAAATAAATTTAATCAATTAAATTTCCCGACACTTTTGTGTTGATGTTAAGGAGACACTAAAGGGATTAGGAATTGGCAATTTTTCTTTCAGTCCTTTAATTTAAGATTTATGCATGGAAAGGGGAAAGATACTCATGTCAACAAATAACTTGGTGATAGTAGGGTCTTGGTAGAATGAGGCATCCAAGTATATGCTTTGCCTTGAAATTTTTTTTGTATAAATTCTATTTTTTAATTCAAAATACCCCCCCATACACTAATATATGTGTAAGATTGAGATTATAACCCAGCAAGGATATTTCAAATATGCTCAAGAATTGTTGTGTAAAGAAACATATTACTCCAATAAAGATCTCAAATCCTAGCAGCAACGAGAAACATATTTGCATCTCGGGAGGAGAAAATCCTAACAGCCATTAGGAACATATATGCATCTCAGAAAGGGATAGAAGATCAAAATTTTCATGAGAAACAAGAATATATAAAATCTTTTTCTGATTCTCCTTATAAATATGGAGAGAATACCAAATATCCATGGACAACATTCAATAGAGAGCATGCATTGGAACCTAATATTGAAGATTTTCTTGCAAATTTATACTCGAATCCTTTGTGCAAGAGACAAATGTTTGAATATCTACAGGGTATGATAAAGGAGTACATGCAACCAATGGTACTAATGAATAAGAGAACCAAAGGAGTACTAGCTACATTGAAGAATGGTTCCAGACAATCATCGAGTCAAGGCACCATTTCATCCTCCAACATCTCTTGGTGTCAGTGTTTCATGGAAACCTGCACAGGAGACCTAGATAAAGCATACACAAACAAATATTATCAAGAAAAGGAAGAGAGATACAATATGAAGAATGAGAATCAATGTATATTATGATTTGTTCAATGAGTGAGTGATAATCACTCATATAGGAAATGGTATCCTATCTTATGAATGCATTCATAATAGTGATGGTCTAAAATTAGAAAGTCTAAAATAGAACTAGTTAGTTAACTCCCAATGAACTAGTGTGCCGAAAATAGAAATTTCTCCAACACCCCCCCTGAACATCACTATGGAGTAAAACATGAGTCTCGTCTAGTAGTCCATATTAGGTACTCATGTGCAATGCAGCTAATGAACACTGAATAAAAATGAGGAAACATGGAAAACCACGTGGGAACAAAACCCCCCCTCAAAAGACAATGCATCAAAAGAAGAAAAGGCATATGCTAGAAAATTGTGTTCTTCGCTGCAAGATGATCCCACAAAGTATGAAACTTCTGCTCAGTGAATTTATTGGTGAATATGTCGGCAGTATGTTCAGAGGAAGGAAAAAACTGAAAATCAATGATCCTGGCATGTACTAAATCTCTGATGAAATTCATGTGGACCTCAATGTGTTTGGTCTGCTGTCGTTATACTAGATCTCTGAAAAATCTCATTGTACTCTGATTGTCACACCATATGATAGTCGAACAGTAAAACTAGATACCAAGCTCAGTAAGGAAGTGTTGAATCCAAAGTGTCTAAATGACACAGTTGACTACTCCTTTGTACTCGGCCTCGACAGAAAATAAAGCAATGGCTGATTGATTCTTACTTGACCAACAACTTGGTCTTGACCCCAAAATGAGAGTGTACCTGGATGTGGACTTGCGATCTATGCTATCAACATCCCAATATGGATCTGTGAAGCCTATGAGATATATGCACAACTAACTACATAGTGAATCCCATAACTCATGGTGCCCTCAACATATCTGAAGATGCGCTTGGAATCCTTTCAGTGCAGATCATGGGATTTCTGCATGTATCTGGAAAATCCTCCTACCGCATATGAGATATCTGGATGGGTGTGGGTGATATACAGAATAATCCCCACCAACGGTCAATACAAAGTGTTGTCCACTAATCGTGTATCCCAACCATCCTCAAGTCTGATCCCAGATAAGACGGATGTAGGTGCAGAATTACAGTTTGTCATGTGGAATATATCTAGAAGATCCCTAACATACTTAGCCTAATAAAATTTGATGTCGGAAGCATCTTGAATAATCTAAAGACCAAGAAAGTAGTGTAGTGGACCCATGTCCATCATAGAAAACCTGTCATGAAAAATATCTTTGACCAAAGCAATAGTTGAACTAGAGCTACTAGTGATCAAAACATCATCAACATAGAGTACTAAAATCATCACAGAGTTAGTAGTCCTGAGCATGTGAACATTGGCATCATATTTGCATCTAACAAAATCATGTGAAATCAAGTAATAATCCATCTTTGCATACCATGCTCTAGGTGCTTGCTTGAGGCCATAGAGAGACTTATTCAGTCTGCATACTAAAGATGAGTTCTGAATGAACCCTTGTGGCTGCTCCATGTAGATCTCCTATGAAAGGTCACCATGAAGAAAATAATTCTTCACATCCATTTGGTGAACTTCCCATCCTTTGGCTATTGTAATGGCTAGAGCCAAGCGAATGGAGTCCATCTTTGTTATAGGAGAAAAGGTCTCATCATAATCTATCCCATGAATCTGCTGAAATCCTTTTGCAAATAATTTGGCCTTATACCTTCTCACCTAACCATTTGTTTCTCTCTTGGTCCTATAGACCCATTTGCATCTGACAAGTTTCCTCCCTGGTGGAAGTGGAACAAGATCCCAAGTCTTATTCTCTAGGATAGAGTCATGTTCCTCCTGCATGGTTGTTTCCCATAGTGGATTGCCAACAACCTCACTATAGGTATGTGGATCAGAATATTGAACCATATATCAATGCATGGGCATCGCTAGTTTAGAAGTTGAAAGTAGATGAGAAGTATCCACATGTTGAGATCGATTCCTCCTCAAATCCAATGGATCCCTTGCAAGGTTGTCTGCTTTTTGAAGTGTGTATTGTGCCCACTTGGGCATTTTTTGAAGCTCCGACGCTAGCTCCTCACATGGATGTACTATCTGCTCAATTACATGTACATAATCCTATGTAGATGAGTCTGAATGTGTAGCATATGAGTTCATGGAATCATCATCTCTTATGTTTGGAACTGATGGAAGCACAAGAGTCTTTTCATGTTACACATGAGGTACATGTAAAGGAATCTCGTCAAATTGAACATTGAACTCAATAATGAGTCGGTCTGTAGAGGGATCAATCAAAATGTACCCCTTCACATCATATGTATATCCCACAAAGATTCAAGGTGTGTTATATGGATCTAATTCTTTCCTCTTTTCAGAAGGAATATGGGCCCATGCATGATATCCAAAGATGTGGAAGTGTGTGAAATATGGTTTGTCACCTGTCCAAGCCTCAAAAGGTGTCATGTCCTCAAAAAATATATGAGGAGATATATTATGTATACAAGCATCACAGTTAAGTGCCTCATAATAAATCTTGGAAGGAAGAGACCTCACATGCAACATGCAATTGGTCATATCCTTGAGAGATTTGTTCTTCCTTTCAACAACTCCATTCTATTATGGAGTGTATGGAACTGTATGCTGTAATTGGATACCGACCTCATGAAAAATATTATGAACATATTTTTTGATATACTTCCTGTTACACATTATTTTGGTCACCCCTGTGATCAACTGGAAATATGTGAATACTCACTTGTATGTTCCCTGAAGATACTAAGTGAGACTTTCTCCATGAGAAAAGTGGATCATCTTTCTTTCCTTAAAAATCATATCAAAGGATATCGTCGCACCTTGCTAAATGCCTGGTGTACGACGATGCTTGATCGTCACATGTTTCACCAAAATTGGACTGCAGCGTCGTCACATGCTGTCTGTGCATAGGGTGCGACGATTCCCAAACAAGAGAAAAAGGTGAAATTCACGAAAGTTCTAGAAGGGAATCTTCTAGAAGATGAGGTGGCCTCTGATCGGTTTGGATATTAATCACTTCTATGATTTAGTGGGATCATCCTAATATCCTCATACATTCCTATTTCACCCTATATAAAGAGGGATCTCTCATGGGAAATGCTAGGATAGCTTAATAATGAAGAATTATGTTGAATATTGTACTTGTGATAGCTTTGCTTTATCTTTCCAAGTCAGGTTGGGAATGCTCTTCATCAAAAGAATTGGAGCAAAGGTGTGTGTGTTGAGGAAAAGGGACATTGGAAGGGACCTTTCAACATCAAGGCATGGGTTGTATTCTCCACTTTCATTCAATATAATGCGGTAATACATTTCTTCCCTATAAAGGTGTCTCTACTTTTATTGTATAACTCCTTGATCTTATACATAGACTTCATTGGAGTATATATATATTTGTTCTCTCTCTTTGTTGGTTTATTCTTATTAACAAGTTCACCATCCCACAAATCCAAAGATGGAGCAAGGGTGACACTAGCGAGGATCAAACGTCATTTAAATGGTATTTCATTTGTCCCTCTCTGAACTAGTTTATATTACAATGAAATCTAAGGAGAAACTTGTATTCTGCCATGTTTTGTTCTATCTTCTTGTTGAATTTAGGGATGTTAGTTTGTGTCCGCACTTACCGATTTGTCCAATAACAAAATTGGTGACTCCACTGGGGATCGAAACCAGAATCTATCGCATGCGATTGAATCCACATAAATGTGTTTTTTGTGTGGAGTCTAGATGACTTATTGGCTTTATCATTTCTACACATGGGATTAGGGTGGATCCTTTGAAGGTTGAAGCTATTCTTAATTTGCCTCCTCCTTCTACCTTATGCCAACTCCAAATTTTGCAAGGGAAGGAAATTTTTTTACGTCGATTCATTCCCAATTATGTTGAACTAACGAAAGGTTTCACTCGACTTCTTAAGAAGGGTTACGATTTTTTATGTGACAACACTGCCAAAAAATTATTTGAATCTTTGAAACTTGCCTTAACCTGTACACCACTCTTATTTCCCCTCGATTATAGTCAAGATTATTTATTATACTTGGATGCTTTAGACTCTACCATAGCCATGGTTCTAGTCCAAGAGGATGATTCGCACATTGAACATGTTATTTACTATTTGAGTCGGAGTCTCACAACCATCAAAACCAAATATATGCATGTGGAGGCCATGGCCTTGGAAGTTGTTCATTTTTTTCAATGTTTTTGTCATTATATCTTATTACGCAAAACCACCATCATTTATGATTGCAACCCTATTCAACATATCCTTACCCGACAATTGTTTGGGGGGAAATAATCCAAATGGATAGCGATTCTCCAAGAGTTTGATTTGGAGTTTGAGTGATCCAAGTCAAACAAATCTTTGGTTTTTTATGAATTGATATGTCACCTTCCCTCCACTGAGACAGAAACTATTTTACTTTGGTTTTTTCTGAATTGATATGTGACCTTCCCTCCACTAAGACAGAAACTATGGCAGAGGATTCTTTCCTGACAAGTCTCTCTTTTTTATTAGTTCATATGACATCTGGTATGGAGACATTATCATTTATCTCCAAACCCAAACTTTTCGGCCTGATATTTCTCATGTATATCGTCGTCGAATTCAGTATCAATCCCATCAATACATTATCCTCGATGATACCCTTTACCGTCATTTCATTGATTTTGTATTTCAACGATGTATAAATATGATGAAGTTGAGAAAGATTTAAATGAATGTCATTCTGGAGCATGTGGAGGTCATATGTCTGGGTATGCCAATGCCCAAAATATATTACAAGCTGGTTACTTCTGACCTTCATTGTTTAAGGATTTCATCACCGTCGTTCAGAAATGCCATGCTTGTCAAACATATAACATTAAGATTCGATCAAATCCTACTCCTATTTACCCTGTAGTTTCTGTTGGTCCATTCGCTAAACGGGGCATTGACTTCATGACATGTAACCCTCACTCGGTCAGGGGGCATGGATACATTATTATAGCTGTGGATTATTTCACTAAATGGGTCGAGTTGATGCCTACATTTGATAATACTGAGAAAATTGTAGTGTTGTTCATATTCATTCATATCATCACTAGTTTTGGTGTCCCTCAATCCATCATCACTGACCATCTATTTTCTCAATTTCATGATATCTGAATTTACCAATAATTTAGGTCTTTGACATGAAAACTCAACCCCTTACTATCCACATGCCAATGGAGAAGTTGAAGCAATCAACAAAGTTCTAACCACTATGCTTCGACGGATGGTAGGAATTCACAAGTCAAGCTGGCACACAATGCTCTTTTTAGCATTATGGGCCTATTAGACATCCGTTAAATCTGCCACAGGGTTCACACCTTTCCAGTTAGTATATGGTATCGAAGCTATTCTATCGATTGAATGTGAAATCCCATATTTGAAACTAGTTGTCAAACTTCTCCCTAACACCTCAGTTGAAGAAGAATGTCTCTTGTATTTGCTGCAATTAGATGAGACTCGTCGTGATGCTGCATTAGTCATAGAAACTCAGACGAAATGTCTCAAAGCTCAATACGACAAGCATATCAAACCACGTTTTTTTTCTGAGGGAGATTTAGTTCTCCTTTATGAACAAGATTGTGACTTTTTAGGGGCAGGTAAATTCGAGCCCATGTGGTGTGGCCCTTATATTGTTAAACGAGTGTTGGAGAAAGGGGCTTATGAGTTGGTGGATTATGATGGAATTCCTTTGGGTGAAACTAGAAATGGTATTTACTTGAAGAAGTGGTATGCTTAAAATATTTTTTGCACGAGTGCTTTGTATTTTAGTGTATCATACTCTAGTGTGTGCTTTTTTTGTTTCTTGTTCTGCCTTTAAACTGCTTACCTTGCCTTGTGCTTGGTTTTAATATGTCGGCGCCCTCGCTTCCCTGTATCATCTTTGTTGATGGTGCTAGTCACAGTACTCAAAACCTAGTGTTTGTTGCATGGGAAATCTATGCACATACGGATGAGTTGATCAATCTACACAGTGCTTGCCTTGGTCGTGAAACTAATAATATCGCAGAATACAGTGCAGTTATCGAGTTATTAACTGACGCAATTTCATTTGGCATTCGTCATCTTATTGTACGTCTTGATTCGCAACTAGTGGTGCTGCAATTGAGTAATGTTTATTCCATCTAAAGTCCTACATTGTTATGGGAATACTTGAGAATTTGCCTCTTTGAAAGACATTTTGATTATATTGAATATCAACATATTCCTATATGTTTAAACACATTAACATATGCATTGGCTAATTATGTTTTAGATAGACATTTGCGCCATTTATAAATCTAAACACACATTTAAAAGACAAGTAAGTTGGCAGGAACTTTATATTATAACGAAAAAGTGTTTTTCCTGAGACCAAAATATCAATATGTTGAAGAGTTGGGTATGTGTTATATTCTTTGCATGTGTGTGTGTGGGCATGTCAAATTCGACAACTACGTCTGACGATCCCTCCTTAGTAGTTCTCGTTGTGTCGTTTTCATTGGGTGCTTCCTATGGGGGGTCTCAGGGGGGGCTAGGTATGCCCCCCTTGGTTATGTGCAACATTCGGCTCTGGGAAGCACCATGAAATTTGTTTTTTGGGCGTTTTGGCTATTTTAGCATATTTTGCTATTTTTAGCAGATTTCTAAATTAATCCCAGATTAAGGGATTAGGTTTTTTGTATCTACGGAATACCTAAAAACATTGTATATATATTGTATGGTGAAATTAATACAATGAAGTATTGAAAGGTTTTCTCCCGGTTAAGGGTTTCCGGTATAAATCTCTGTGTACTATGTGTATGAGCCATTTATTAATTTCTATTTTTCTTAAGAATCTATATGCATTGCTTTACTTCACAGGTTTAAAAATTACATGTGGTATCAGAGCTCATTTTTGGCTTCAGTGGGACGCCTTTGTTGTTGAGTTTTTGGCTCGGTCTTGCTAGATCAAGTTTATCTTGGGTCTGTGATAAACCTGAGTTTAGTGGGAGATTTTGCAGTGGAGATTTGAGTGTAGAAAGAGGAATGGAGAGATCTTCTAGAATCTAGATAGAGAAGATCAACGGAAAAAACTTTGAGCTATGGAATCTCAATATGGAGGACCTTCTTGTATACAAATAACAACAGATCGATGTGGATCCTGGTACACAGCCTACTGGTACGCAGCCTACTGGAAAATAGTCGACTGGTACACAATCTACTAGTACACAAACTACTTGTACACCACCTATTGGTATGTCGAAGGAAGATTGGGAGAAGTTGGACATCAGAGCAAGGAGTACTATTCGACTCTGCCTGGCAGATTTGGTGTTGTTGAATGTCTCGGGAAAATATACAACCAAGGAACTATGGGATAAGTTAGGGAATTTGTATCAATCAAAGTCCCTGGTAAAAAATTTGTTTCTTCGAAAGAAGTTGTATCATCTTAGGATGGAAGATGGAGATTATGTGACAGAACATCTAAATGCCTTTAATACTCTGGTAAGTCAACTTGTATCCGTTAATATTACGATTGCAGAAGAAGATAAGTGTATTACTTTGTTTGTGTTGGTTGTGGAGCCTGATTATCTTCCTGATTCAGAGGTCTTTTACTTTCATCCATGTTTATACCCCATGAAGTATTTACACCCTAGAAGTATGTACACTCTTCCACGTGGGGGAGTACAGAGGGGGGGTACCCCCTCTGCAGGGTCTAGGGGGACTATCCCCCTGGCTGGGGGGTTTGGGGGAAAGCGGGGGTTCGGGGGTGAAGCCCCCAAAGAAAAAATTGCCTTGTAAATGTATATTGTAATTTCATTGTAAATCGAGACCATTCATTATAAGGTCGTAGATCTAATGGTAGAAATTATGTTAGGGTTTTTGCCCTAGAAGGCAACCCTCTTTTATGAGGGAAATGTATTGCGGCTATGGTTGATGGTGAATATTGTATTCTGAGATAGGAGACTGTGAGAGAAAG